>LR736913.1:723911-804709 GCA_902654985.2 Oryctes borbonicus
GTCGTAGCTTCAAGGCGTGCAGGGGGTAGAAATAGGCACTTGTAAAGAATATCTGTTCTAAGAAGTAGGGATGGATGTTTAGTTTTAGTTTGTTAGTTTAGTTAGTTTGAGTACCATTCGTGTCCTCGAAACGGCCGTCCCGGACTATTTATTATATTATTATGTAATAAATTAAACTTGTGTGGTGCGGAGGGTGCCGATACTTATGTGTTGTTTACCATACTACGCCACAGTCCTTGCTACCATTATAGAGACCATACATTTTCCGAATAGTTTTCTTTATTGCAAATTGTACTATCCGCGCGGATGTGCGCCGGCAATAATTATTGTAGTGTCGGATTGGTTGCCTATCTTATAAAAGGAAGATCGCCGGGATAAGCATATTGAGTTGCATACATTAAATTCCTAAAAGCGTGAAAATTATTATCTTTAAAAAAAAGTAATTTTAATTATCGGAGATACCTACGCAAATCTATCTAATCGATGCGAGAGATAATACTTTCTTTTCGAGAGATAATAGTGTTTATAAAATATTCCGTTTAGATCATGTAGAAAATATTATTTTGCGCAACAAGTAAATAGCACCATAAGCATTCTATTTCGAAAGCCAATTGAATTTAGAATATAGCCAGATATAATTATCAAATAACGATGACTCAGTTCTGAAAATATCCGGCATGTCTACCAGATGTTTGTAATTTTATGGCCCGTATTTAGCGGTTAGAGCAGCGCTCGTGTTTCCGTATCTCCGCCTAAATGGTTTTCGCTCGAATTTCGAACGCTTTCGGCGTCTCCTTTCCGTTCTAGTCGAAGTCGGAGAAAAGAAAAGTCGTTCCTCTCGCGGGATAGGTTTCCCTATTGCCCTTATCGGGTCGAATAGAGACAATCTTGCGCTTCTAATAGGCCGAATTGAATATTCCAGATTTCACGTTGGTGGGGTTGTATTTAAATGCGTTATAGCCGATGTATTAGTCATCTTTACCTTGTTTTGAGTTGCGCATACTCCCTGTATACTACAGAAATGACATCGCAACGCAATGCGGGTATGAACTCACTGAATGAACAGATGACTCATAGCAGCGAAACGAGAATATCTCCCGTTTTTGATATATCAAACATTCGTCTGCGTACGTTTTATTCTACAGAAAATGTTCCAATTGTTACGTATTAATTTGTGTTTATCATCGACATATTTCGTTCTACTCTATCTGTGACATATAAAACAAAACGTTATTAAAAATGATACTATTACCTGTGTAAAATATACTGTGTGACTATATGAATAATTTAGTTCCTGTGTGTATATATAATCATAAATGTTTATTTATATATTTATATCATCACTTCGACAACATTAAGACGTAAGTACCAAATTCAGCATAGTTGCGAAAGATTTTCGCATTTTTTCCGATTTTTTTTAAAACGTTCGCATGCCGATTTCCTCCAAATCCACAGCCCTAAATGCTAACGCATTCGATCTAATACCGATTTAATTAATAATTAATAATAGGAAAAGTAAAATGAGCATGATGTCATTATCACAATTACTTGTTATATTTTTTAGCCTTATCAGCAGATTATATTTTATGTTTCGTAGGTACACATACATCACACAATCATCATGTAAACGTTTTAAAATCATAAAAGGAATATTCTTACGAAATTACGAACTGTTTTTGCTCGACTTAGAAACCAAACAATACGATAAAACTAACTCGGATTGCATATACAGGTGTTGCTCGTTTAATTCCTTAAACCGGCTTACAATTAGACGTGAATTTCCCATTGAATTCTCGATGTTAGTTAAGAAACACGTGTATAACAGCAGGAAATTAAAACGATAACGAAAAGAAATGATGGACGACAATTGCGGATTTTTTTTTTTATCTAAAACTGCGGTCCTCAATTTCCCTCTTATCAATACCTTCGTTGCGTATATGACGGTAATAATGGGTTTTCGATATGAATTCGCGCGTATAAAACGCTGATTAAAAGCCGTTTCATTCTGACGATTTATCTCGAAAACGGCGAGAGCAGATCGATGTATTTCTCGGGAAAAAAAGTGTAATTTCTAGAGATACCCAGATACGGTGTAGGAGTATTTTTAATTGTAATAGAGATATTGTTTATCTGCTAAGTAATATAAACACCGTGCAATAAACAAAGAATTAAGATTATATTTTACAAATTCATTCCTCATGACAGAGGACGATGAGTTGTTCTATTTACCTTTCCATTAGAAGCTGCAGGTTAAGAAAACGGGAACACCTGTATATGTATACAGAAGCGGCATTTTTTTCTAATGTTTATGTGCATTATTTTTAAACCCGTTCTATAAATACGGAGGAATATGAGTAATCGAAGTGCGAGAAAACAAAAGCGGAGGGATTTTTAAAAAGATTTCCTTTCTCATGTTTTGGTTCAGTATTGTCTTGTTTCTAAAGCGATATAGGTTTCTTGGCACTTATGTCAGTTTTCCGTAGCTATTCTAGTAATAGCTTGTGTGACGTCTATTACAACGTGATGTCGGCAGTGTGTCTTGAGCCGTCGGTCGTGCGTTCGAGAGAAGCTTTGAAATTACCGTTAAACAGGAGCCTTAGCGAACCTGGACCACCGCAGAACCCGCCGAATTTATTCCTAAGCCCACCAAAACGTTGCAAGCTGGAGTCGACCAGTGTTAGCCTACCGACCAGTCCTTGCGCTGAAAGTGTTACCATACAACGGGCACTAACGCTAAGCAAAGTATCAACAATCGATCCCGATGGGTTGAAACAAAGATTGGAGAATTCCAGGCCGGGTCCTAGGCCTTTCATCATCGTCGACTGTCGATCCTTCATATCATACAATATAAGTCACATATCAGGCGCGATTAATATCAATTGCACCGATAGATTTAATAGGAGAAGATTGCAGCAAGGAAAGGCAACACTCGCCGATCTGGCAACTAGAGAAGGAAAAGAGTTGTTCAAGAAGAGATCGATTAAAGAAGTGTTCGTTTACGATGATAGTACAATGGATAAGGATAGAGTAACGCCTTCACATCCCTTACTTCTGGTCTTATCCTCCTTAGTGGAAGATAGCAGGGAACCGATACTTTTACTGGGTGAGTTTTCAATTTTTAATTATTTCACGCGTACGATTCGAGAACGTTGAAAATTACTAAATCAAAAAAATCCTTAACGCAAAAGTGCTAATTTCTTCATGCTTTTTAGTAATACATCTCTAATGTATATATAAATACTATGAATCATTCTATATTTATAGATTTTCCTATATCCATGAGCCTCCTTCTCTACAAACTTTTACTAGTAACACATGCAACACGTACTCGCCAGATTATAATCCCATTCGAATTTTCATCATAACACCCCGCAACCGGCATATAATGTTTTCTAAATATTCATGTTTAAAAAAAAACGATCGTGAAAATGCAAAACTACGCAGTATAAACAATACACATAGGCACTGGATGTTGTTGCTTTCACGTTAGTAATTTAATATTATTATAAACCTGCAGAATGCTGATTTCGAATTTTCTCGCCTTAGCCTTGCTATGTTACCTAAATCAGCAAGTAATGTTGTGCTTAGTTTCGTTTTTTTTCTTCCAGACTTAGATCTTGTTTATAGTCGCCTGCTTTGCGTAGAATATACGATGACGGTTAAACTTATCGATATAGGACCGGTCAAAAATATTCAACGCGCTCGAAAGTCAGCTGTTTACACGAGTAATATCGTTATCTTCATTAAATAGCGCCAATTAGACAAACAAAATAAACAGATATGATTCATAGCTGGCAGTTAGGTATGCATCACCCTTTTTCAAACAGGGAGAAATAATCAATATTCCATATTACAATGTTGGCCAATTACGAGTATTCCTTTTTACTGGAATTCCTTCCCGCCTATATTCCAAATACATGGGTGGCTCAATTAATAAATATCATTTATCATCGTTTCTCAACTTTGATGAATCATTATGTGTAAGAGAAATATTTGAAGAATGATTCCAAATATTCAACGGTTCGCAATCTTACTTGATAGGATATGTGTGTGATGTGTACATTTCTGCACGTTTTATTTCATTGAGTCATTGTCTGCTATGTAGAACGATTACCAATAATAATAACATTGTAATTAGTTTATTCCTAACATGTGTAATCCAACGTAAAAGAATGCTAAGTCATCATTTCCAAGAATTTAACTATTTATGTTTTTTAAACGGAACACCCTGTAATACCTAGGCGAAAGATGATTTCTTTGCTGAATAATTTTGAACAAAAAATAATCGGAAACAAGTACACCTCAACGTAAAAGTAGATGTGCTACAAAGTTCCCATAAACCGTCATTTATGCTGCTACAGCCTTACACCTGAAGGCTTTCCGTTTCAAATTTGCACCGTCACTTCCGTTATCTATGTTAAACTTTCGCAATTTTGGTCCAGACCTCGTATGACACATCTACTACTCAAGCATACACGATGTTCAATATCCGCAGCACACGATACAAATTCGTTTTTCTCAACGGAGCATCCTGTATATTATTACTTTCATCAATATTCCCTTTTGAATATGTGAAGATTTTTATTTCTTTTTTTTTAACCGGTCAAGTTTAATTTAATTTAGTTTTATTTTCTTTGCAATTTCCGATGTATTTTTCTTTTAAATAGAGTTGCTAATATTTTGTTACGGAAAATATTTTTAATTCTTTTTTATAATTAATTATGTTTAGTTGGAAAACATCAATTAAATACGAAATTTTACATGAAATTAAATTTACTGCAGATAAATATAAAAATGCGTAAAATCAAAAAATGTATAAAAAATTCTAATTAAACATAATTAATTATAAAAAATGTATCAATTTAATTAAAAAAGAAATAATAAACCGGAAATCTCATAGGAAGTAAAATGAAAAATCAATATTTGATATTTTTGAAAAATGTGGCTATTTCTTTAACGCCCGACATCATAGACATCTTACACGCCAGGGGGGTTATTCAAATTTTCTTCGATTGAGTATTTCTTGTAGTCTTTGATAATACATCGAAAACTTCATTAGACTAATTAGTACCTACAAGAGGGTCGTCACACTCGATTTATATAATTTGTTTTTTTTTTTTTTTTTTTTAATGGAACACCCTGAATATTTTTCAAATTCTGAAATACTACAAACTTTTGTTTCGCTAAAAATATTCGTTAAAACTAATATGTAAATGTTACCCCTTTTTGGTATAATTCTTCAGTAGTATCATTAAAAAAAATAAAATAATAAGTCCTTCATATATAACATGCAGTTGCCTAACCAGCAGACATTAATAATAAATATTAATTAAATATTAAATATTAATTAAACATTTTAACATAAAACGAATAGGTATATTTAAAGCATCGCACATCAAATTTTTTTATAGTAAAAAGCAAAGTAGAAATGTAATAATGAAAAAACTTTCTGGTTAAATTTCTTACAGCAATGCGTAACAATGTAAAATGTTACTCCAGAAATGTGAGTAAATATTAAATATAAAAAATCACATTGCAGCTCCTCATTTCGAGTAAATGTTGAAACTGTATGCATAAATTAAATTTGCCAAATTTTTCAATGAATAGTGTTTCGTCCCAGCATTGTATAGCTTCATATTTCATTTATTAAAGAATAACACATTTTAGGTATAAGAAAATGTTTATAACAAAATTCTAGAACAATTTATCAAATTATTGAAGGATGTACTGGAGGTTCCATTAAAAAAAATTGAATAGACTCTAATTGTTGTAAAAGAAAAATTTCTATAAATTACTGAAAACAATAATAAATATTTAATCGAATAAAATGTGACGTGTTAAAGAAACGGCAGCTTTCCGCAAAAATCCCAAATTGTCAATTACTTCAAAAAAATAATAGATCGATGAAAGTTAACGTGAATTAAAAAAAGATATATTGTCTCCGAATATTTTTAATTTAAAAACTTTTTCCTTAAATTACTCGGGCAGTAACGCTAGATCAATCTAAGGAAAACAAAATGTTAAATAAATTATTTTTATTACGGTATAAGCTTCTGAAGTAATAAAAAAACGAAAGAGCTGCGATGAATTTAGTCATTTTGTAATCGCTGATTACAAAATTACAAAGAAAAGATAATTTTACGTCCTTGTAGGCAATCTTATTTTCATGTTTAGATTCTTATTCCAAAACCCTATTTTCTAGTTCATCGCACCCGTCCAATTTTCAAAAATATATTTGTATAAATATTTCGATTTTTTTTCCTTTTTTTATTTAACTAGTAACTTCACAATTTATAATCAATAAGGAAATTGCCTTGCATTAATTAATTAAGGGAAAAAAGACATTGCAATTTTGTTGAACTAATCAACAACAAAGTTAGTAGCAGTAGGATCTCATAATTTTGAACAGGCTACGGATATTTTTGAATCTCACCGTAGATTGGAAAGATTGGAAGAAATTTTATAGGAAAATTTTTTCTCCTAAATATCCAAACAGTGAGGCGATAAAAACTACATATCTACATAAAAAGCAAATAAGTTTACCCTTACTCTTAGACGATACAGAGTTATGAGTCACGTTATGTATTCAGGTATAAACCTATTAAAATTTTAAATTTAAACCATGGGTTCGACATAGACATCATTTTAAAATACCCATGCCATGAAATTATTTGAATTATTCGTTCCATCATAATATTCCCAAAAGAATTCGTAATTTCGGCCGAAAAAAATGATTCATTTTCGATCCGTTCATTTCAGTGTGTAATTGCGGTTATAACAATAATAAATTTGCAATAGTAACGCGCCTTCAAAGATATATGTAACTTTTAGTAGTTTACAAATTTCTAGCATATTTCTGATATAACATCATATATATACATATATACGCTAATGTATTGTAATTTTATACCTACATATACACTTGAAAATCTTTCCGACGTGACTCATCCTAGACCCGATCTACACATTGCAAAATAAAAACATTTCGCTGTGTGCAAAAAGGGAACTTTTAAAATCGAATTTCCTTTCAGTTCTTTTCTTAAAAAGGAAAATGGGGTAAAAAAAATGGGGAAAAGGGTACATTACCAATTATAAGACTTATAGGGGGGCAATTGTACTTACTCCTCCGCAAAAACTCGTTGAAATGCTTTTGAGATAATTATATCTCTACTTGTGTCTTTTTGGACTTTTGGTTGTAACATTGTTGGATGTGACTCAGGTGCTACGAATTCCTCATGCAGTAATCTTCCAAATATGCCAGAAGTACAATCGAATAGAAAAGAATTTGTACAATCTGTATATTAATTAATGTGGTTGTTATTCATGAATGAATATTTGATAAGAGTAGCGAATATGTTAAAAAAAATACAAGCGTCACGGTTCTTATAAAAACAATTCCATTAAAAATAGAGGGTTTCCCATTATCCAGCGTGTTTCAAAGAGTCGATTCCAAGAACGAAACTTATTCAATTTTAATTCCATCGCCTACTACGATTAAACGATTTATAAAAACTTATTTGTAATCAAATCCATAATCGTCGTTACAAGTGGCGTAAGACAGATTCCATAATGAGAATACAAGATACAACAACAACGGTGATTAGTCACAAATGAGGCATACAGAACAAAATCACAACTTTTCAGAACTCAAAGCTCCGGAAAAGCGGAATGAATCACGTTTCGTGCTTAACATCTCTTGTAGGAGCGAAGCAGAGAACTTGATCGCACCTTTCGGCAGATGAACAAACTTTTACGTGAATCTCTGCCGCGTAAACAAAAAAAAACTGCATCTAATTTCTGGAAAACAACGGAGGGTATACAGGAATGACCTTGTTTAACGTGAGTACGATGTGACGTAAACATATATGAATGACGCATCGGGCTGGTTCCCCCACCCATTAAAGGTCGTATCATTAGACAGAAGTGTGTTGTATGTTTAGTACACACTTACCAATCGTATAACTTTATACAATTTTTTTGAATTGGACGAACTTCTATGTGCCTAGTGCTTAATTCTGATATTGTTGGTGGATTTTAGTGATATTCTCGGTGGTGGATGTGGTTACGGTTTTAGTTTGTTTTTGGGATTATTCGCGAACTAGTTATCTAGTTATGGGAATAAAGCGGCAAAGTACGTGTTTGGTGCTTAGGTTTATGCCAGTCCAGCAGAATATTAGCAGTAAGGTTTTGTTTACATTTTTATTTAGAATTTTAAATTATTTAAATTGGAATTTATTTGTTTAAAACGAAATTAATAATCAATGGTTTTCTTTCGAAAAGAGAACGCGCCTAATGGATATGATTCATAGTTATTGATAATTTACATACAATTAACTCTTTAAAAACGAGGTATTATGCGCCGAATAAATTTTTTAGGAAAATCCATTTTCTACAGAATAAAAAAAAAAATACATTAAAACTCAGATAAACAGTGAATAATAAGGTGACTAATACATTTTGTTTACATAAACATGTTAGTTACATTGTTATTTTGTAAGAGATGTAGACTAGAAACCTTCTAACCGTTGTTTTTCCCATCTATCGCATTTCATGTCGTTAGAAACAGACGTGGATCTGATGATTCATGGTTTGTTTACAGGAGGTCACAGAGAATTCCATCGAAAACATAAAGAATTATGCGAGGATACCCTAGTTTCCGGTTTACCAATAAAAGGTCTTCCGTCTTCAGCGTCATGTCCCGCGATAGCTGACATAGATTCGCATCCAGCGTCTCGGGTTCTACCTTTCCTCTATCTCGGGAACAGCAGGGACGCCGCCGATCTGACACGGTTACAAGATTTGAGGACCACGTGGGTCCTCAACGTCACCTCACAGCTGCCCGGATACCATGAAGAGTGCGGTATTACGTATAAACAGATACCAGCTTCGGATTCTGGGCAGCAAAACCTTAAACAATACTTTGAGGAGGCCTTTGAATTTATCGGTAAGCAACATTTTTTTTTTTTTTTTTGAACGACGCTGTATATTATGAAATCATAGATAAAGCCACGATATTTAAAGTGTTTATTACAGTATCTCGTTGTATTACGGGTTATGAGTCAAGCGGCTTGTTATCTTTACCCTGACTTGTAATAATTTAATAACAAATTTGAATTTACTGATCCGGGGAGTGAGTCATGTGATCGCAGCGAATTTTTGGTTCGAAAACGATTAAATTTTAACAGAGGGATTGAAATGAGGTCAGTCTGAAGCTCGGAAAAAAAGGGGGTTATTCATTTCGTACGGCTGTATTTGTAAAACTGAATCATCGCATGTATATAACATCTGTGATGTATGACTCAAATCTACTATTATTAATACCCTGTATATTCAATACAAATTGTTGTGAATCTCTGTTAGGTTGACCGGATTTTTTTTTTAACGATCGCTAAAAATCTGTTTGAAATAAGGGTGCATACGGTTAGGGAGCCCTCGAGCATATGACGAATATATATGGGTATTTGTGTATAGCAGATTATGTGCCATGGGTAAAAGGACAATGGCCCTCTCCAGTACGTATGTTGTTGATGAGTAAGACCTGGGTGATTCAGAGGCAAGGCCGCTGCGAAGCTGAAGTAAAGACACGAATCATTTATCTGGCTCTTATATACGTTCGCATTATTGCCTACAATATCGTATATTAAATACACAAGGACGAAATCTTAAGTTCCTGAACAACTTTTTCTTTTGACAGCCGGTTGCATAAATATGTATATTTTAATTTTAAATCGCACCGCTTCGCTATTTCCTACATCAAAGTCAAATTCAAGAACCAACATATTCGCTTCGGGATAATGCAAATTAATTCTATTTCGGACGAAATAATTTATTTGAATCAGGAAATACTTAAAACTTAAAATATTCTCGATACCGACAGGTTATAATTGGTATTAGATGGACAAAAATCATACGAAGTGAAAGTTAACGAATTAATATACAGTACGTTCGATACTTACGCGAGCGAATTCCTTTCTAAATTTAAATAATATTTTCGTTTGAACAAAAGGAATTCAAATTTAGAACTTGGGAATATTTTCCGTCTTATTCATCGGGTGTAATTTATTCTTTGCATTATACACATATATGAATCATTCCTAAATTTACTTCTTTTGAAACGTTTCCAACAAACCAAGGACCTGGGTGATTTGTAAAATCCTTTTAAATACGCAGAATTTTCTATTGCAATGTTACTTACCTTTGTCGTTTTTCTTTCTTTTCCAGAAAATGCCAGGAAAAGTGGTTCGAAAGTGTTAGTACATTGTCAAGCAGGTGTATCGCGTAGTGCAACGATAGCGATAGCGTATATAATGAAATATCAACAAATATCACTGGTAGAAGCCTATAAAATGGTTAAAGCTGCCAGACCTATAATATCGCCGAACCTGAACTTTATGGGTCAACTCCTAGAATTAGAAGAAAGTCTGAGAAGCGGTGATCCGCAAAGGAAATCCCCTTGCCATCCATTTCAATGGACCCACCAGTCCAATGACGAGGTCTCACAGGGTTGTAGTGTTTGAGAGAATGAATACGAACGCAAACTGTTTTAATTTCACTCAGTGTTTAACACGGAAAGATTTTTTTTTTATATCATTAAAGAAAATATATAATATATATATATATAGTAATATGTTCACTATTCATGTGAGTTATTCTAGTCTATGAAACGGAAATGAGGCTGTGCCATAAGAGCGGTGAAAAATTCTCGGAGTTCGATCGATTGAATTGGCAAAGCTCATTGGAGAAACGAGTCAATGAAAAAAAAAAATATCATCAGAACTTTTACACTACCCTCCAATTTCTTTTCGGTATCGTTCTTTGTTTTTTTTTATTTGTTCCCTTTATTTTTAATTTGTTGCAGCTCTTAATCTACGGTAAATTAAGTAGATAAAACTGATGTTCTTTTTAAATTAGAGGTGTGGCGACCATTTTAGTTGTATCTCAATGTCTACCTTTTAAAAGATAAAGTAATAAAGAAAATATTTGTAAACAGAAAAAAGAGACAGACACGCGATGGTAAAAAAATAATTATAGTAAGTGTAGGAATATTGACTGTTATTATGAAGTATATATTTATTAATTTTTATTGAATTTTGTCATTTTTTGACAAATTGTATATATAATATTTAATTAAATTTATTATTATTGAAGATTACACCGACTTTATTCTTTCCCAATTCTATCCCGTTCCGGATTAAGGGAGAGGAGGACTTTGTTTAATCGCGTTACTTTAAAATACGCCATTTTTTCCTATATCGAATATATTCTACTCTCTTTTTATTTTTTGTTGAATTACAGCACAATAACAAACATCTCACAAAAATAGACACATTTGATAAACAATGATACGTAGCAGAGGTTGTGCTTAGTGATATGCTTAAATAGGCAAATAATTCAAAGAAAATCATATGCCTTCACAGCACACCATTAAACAATAAATCTTGTACAATGTATCATGATTTTTTTTTGTTTGAGAAAGGAATGTATACAAAAATTCCATTAATCTAAAAATATTTTATATATATCCTCCCTTCTTTCAAATTAAGAGAGAAATTACATTAATAAAAATTTTTTTTCCACTTTATGTAAATTTCTTGAGTTAATTACTATCTTATAAACGCTTATAAATCTAAAAATAGAGGCACCTCATAATAGATTTATGAAACGTATAAATAAAAAATATTCAGACAAACTCAACATAACATTATACGATACTAAGTATACAGCGTGTTCAGTTTTCGCTGCGCACCGTACAAGTTTGGTGTTTTTAACGGAACACTCCTCCATATTATAGTTTGGAATTCATATCAAGTTTAATAATTTGAGATTTTCGCAAAAAAAAACCGTTCATTTTTTGATGACTTACATGCCTAAAAGGTGATTTTAACTCAATTGAGTCAGACAATCTCAACATGAACATTTGATACAACATGATATGGAGTACTTTGTATTTTGTTGAACATTTTTGTGTAATGTCCACGTTATGCATCGCCTTAAGAAATTCAATCAGGATTTTTAGCTAAATTGGGAAATTTTTAAGCAACTTTTATTATTGTCTTATATTTTTACTGCGGAACAAACTTAGTTTTGTTGTCAACATTTGTCTGCTTACCATATCTAAGCGTGCTTGTTAACTTGATAGACAATATACGCAGAAAGATAATTGCTATTTGGAGTAAATTGAATTATATCAAGAAAAAAAACGTTAACAAATAAATCGTTGTTATAAGACATAAAAATAAAAAAATTTCCTGATAATTCGGGCTATAATTTATATCAAGTGCATGAAGATGCAACTTGTATAGATCAAAAGCAAATTAGTCTTGTGTCAGCGATACTTGAGGCAAATATTATGTACCTCAGAAGAACAGAAATCTCAACATGGGTACCACCCAATCGAAAGAAGAAAAATAATAGCTCATAGCTGGAAATACCGTTGGTACAACGAAGTTAGTAACCGCGACCAGCAAAATTCTAGGTCGATAAATCTGTTCTTTCGAAACTAATATTAAGCATGAACGGCGTGAACTATGTTACACACAGCTAACGTATAGAACAAAACAATTATTTCTTCACAAATTATGAGGCAATTAATTAATTAATTGACAGAAGCGAAGAGGTAAGTATAAACAGAATTGCAGGTTCCACGCTTTAAAATGAGTAAACAAAGTATTAGATCTAATAAATAAATAAAGGATTTAAATGAAGAAAAGGATTGTATGTACGGAAATATGTATCATCAACCTCTTAAAAGGAAGGCTGTTGACCCACGTTTCGACATGCAGGATGCTCCTACCGACCAATAGAAGGGAACTGTCCGCACGAGTCCGATTCTTCAGTGGAAGGGGACCGGTTGATCTCCGGTAAGCCCTCCTTCCCCTTTGCTTCCAATGTTAAAGAAGTTCCCTTCTCAACCTTTGATTGGAACCGGCCATGAGGTATTATCGGACCGCCCGTGATATAAGCCTAAATAAATCGCGCCGACGGGATGTTCGTTACCCAGAAACCTGGGATTGAGTCAAACCACGATGGTTATCTTCAGGCCCATTAGGATAAAACCAAAGGATTCCCCAACCAACCGGGACACGGTCGGTGCAGTTAAGCTGCCTCCTCCCCTATGTATATCTACATAGGGGAGGAGCCCCCGCTACGCCCGTTACTCTGAAACCAGAGATTCGGTAGTACAGCAGGGCTTTATGGGTAAACACTGAACCAATATTAGTTGTACAGAAGAAAACTGATTTCCAAGGAAAAAACAATGGAGAATTGTTATTGATTACAGACGTATAAACGATAACAAAAGATGATTGTTTTCCTTTATCAAACATTACGGAAATTCACTTATTTTACACACGTACAATTAGATCTCTCAAGTTGAATTAAATCGTCTCAGTAGAAAATATACAGCTTTCACAAGTAAAAGTCAATTTCAAATGAATCGACACCCGATGGGATTAAAAACTGGTCCTACCTCATTTTCAAGGATTATGACAATGTCAGGATTAAACTTTGAGTTACGATTTGTCTATCTCGATGATCTTATCGTATTTAGAAATAACTCGCAAAAACATAATCAACATTTAATAAAGCTACTTAACAGACTTCCTCAAATTAATTTCAAGTTGAACCCAATAAAATGTGAGTTTTTAAAGAAAAATGGTACACAATCTCCTCAGAGAGTATTTCTCCAGATAAAAATAAAATTAGCACTATTGAAAATCACTCGAAATTTGTTCCAAATTTTGGTTAAAATTTCAATTGAATTTGAAATGAGAGTAGTCAAAAATCGTTTAAAAGAAAACATTAAGTCAAATTATTTTAAAACATTACAACTCAATTGAATAAAATTTGAATCACCGTATAAGGCGTTTAAGAATATTATCAGGTATTAAAAATTTCTCAAAAATCACAAATTATTTCAAAAACTAAGATAGACAGGTTCTGTACGAAGAAAATTCATATGAGAGACATCCAAAGACGTAATAATATACAGGATGTTCCGTTAAAAAAATTAAACTTGTATCGTCCGCTGCGGAAACTGAACATCCTGAATACTTAAATATAATTTTATGTTTTCTTTAAATTCCTCAGAAAAAGAATTGTTTTCCGACCACGTACTAAATGGAAGATGTATCACTTCCATACATTGCCGGAATAAATAAAAATAAATATAAGGGTGATAAGTAAGGTAAAACATTTTATTCAAAATAAATCAAAAAAATACATCTTTTCTCGTAGAGTTCGGTTTTAAAACAGAGTTCGAATAAACGGAACCGTCTTTACATATATATAATTAGCAACAATCGATAATCCAAAACTCTACTTATATTTTCTTTTAAACATTTCTCTTGTTAAAAAATAAATAGCTCGCTTTAGGTGACTAAATTTAACGCAAATTAAATATAAAAAGTGTTTAGTATTTAATGTCTTGTAAGTATATTAAGTAGAAAACGAACTACGAAGGTTAAGATTTTTTTTAAGTATCTCGAATTTATCTTCAGCAGAAATATTTAGTTACCTCAAGCGAACTACAACAATAACCCTAGAGATATCAAGTATATTTTCTACACGTATAACATGGAGCAACATTTATAACAAATTCAAAAATATAATTACGGCAATCATCCTCGTTTATTCTATCGTTTTGTGTAGGAGATTGGTGAAAAGACCCCCTACGTTTTTACGTTAACAAAATCTAAGAGTGGTTTGTTCTTTTCTTTTTTTTTATTTTATTTGTATGTATAATAATATAAATTTCTCTTTCTTTTTTATTTAATTTTTTTTCTTCGCTATATAAAAATATACAAAACAAATATTTATACATGATAGTATTTTTTTCTGTTAAGTGCGTTACTTAAGATGCATACAGGATGTCCCGAAATCCGATTTAACGGAAAGGAACTTAAGGAGAGAACCCTGCATTTAACCATTGTCTGTAATCTTAACAATAGAAATCGTAAAACGATATTCACACAGTTATATGATGGCTTCAAAATAATTCGTGGGGCTTTTATAGCCTTCTAATTTGGATAATATATTGACAATTCTTCTAACTAGGTGAATGATCATTTTTTTTTGTAATATATAATACAATGTTCCAATGAAAATTATGTAAAACGTAATCAAAACAGTTACATATAATAAAAATTGCAAATAAGATTTTTATATAAGTTGGTAAAACAGACCTAAACTAATGAGATATCTATATATAATATATATATGTATACACAAAAATAGAATATAATACAATACCAAAATATAAAAGAAGGTAAGGGTAAGTATTCGATAGCCCGAGCGAACGAGCGACAATGAGTATCAGCCAATTACAATTGAGTATACTTTTGGTATAGCGAAATCGCATGGGACTGTTTTAAATCGATTTAAAATTGGTTAATTGACCTTTTATAGGGCAGTGCTCAATAAATCGGCCACCTCGTTTCCAACGCTCCCTGTTGGTTTTATTGGTGGAGTAATTAATCCAGCTAACTCAGTTAAAAAAAATTAAAGGTGAAACACTTCCAGCTATTTCCCGCTGCAAATTAACGTATTGGTACTTTGAAACAATTTCTTTTGAAATAAATAATAAATCTCAATCAACGTTTTACTAAAATACAGTATAGCTGCAGATTCTCTCGTTTTTTTTTTTAATGCAGAATAATGCAATTATTTTGTAAAAATGGACGGGGAATCGGGGGACGCGCTTGCAGACCACACGAACGAAAATCTGTCGCTCGTTCACTGGCTTTTTCGAAAACCTATCTTCAGACTCATTGATATTAGTTTAGAATATTCAGGCGATGGAAAAATGGAGATTCACATTATTAAACAGCAAGTAAAACAATGAATCTTATCGTTCGAAAGGAAATGTCAATTGACAAAATTTACCTTCTTTAAGTTCGCGAATATACACAGGTTGTTTCGACTTCTGCTAGTCCAAACGCCCTGCATATAAACATTAATAAAACAAGATAGTTTGTTAAATGCAAAGTACATGTGCATCGGTATAAGTTTATGAATTTTTCATGGAGCAAAACCAAAAAACAAAGTTCTCGTAAACGCAACATACTCATTCAATCAAAATGAGTTTTTAGAACTTTTTACTTATAGGTAGACTTAGTTTTGCACATGGTTTAACATCTGTCTCATTGTTTGCCCCTTGCGTGTGCGACCTCCGTAGTACTTTCACCGATCTCGGGCTGTTAGTCTTATCTTTTTCCATCGTTAAAGATCTTTTCCCGCGCTTTATAGTTTTTATATCTTTTTTATCACCGTTACAGGTCTCTAGATTCTTAACGATGTTCTGTTCAACAATCCAGCCGTTCTCTTTCTTTTTCTGTACCACCTTGGGCTTACCATTAATTGTCGTAACGGTAGTACCTTTGATGATAGCCGGCTTTCTTAAATTTGACCTCCTTGTCGTTATGGCTCCGACCTGTGCTGTTTCGTCGGCTTCGATTCTGTTCCAAAATTTTGATGCTTTTAATATTGATTATCTCGAACAACTAACTACAGTATAGCGTTTTTTGTATTTCCGGTAAAAAAAGCTTCCTTTAATACTTACAGCATTTGGTTAGTTCAGATCGTTTTTTTTTTTTTTTATAAAGTGTAATTGTGAGTTTAATATTTTACGTTTTAAGGTGAAAAACATTGTATTTTTTGTTGTGTCCCTTTTTTGCGAGTGTATACAATGACAGAGTTTTTGATTATTGAAAAGGTTTACATCTTTCTGTAACAATATTTATTTGAGTTTATTCGAATGGTAAAATGCGAAAGTCGCCTGTATTTTTTGTTTCATTTGATCTTTTGTTAGGAATGGTAAGCGATACTTTAATTCTAATCGAGATAGGTAACAATAGTAATCTAGTAGATAATATAGCAATCATGCACATGGACCATGCAATAAAACAAAACAAAGGATGGTTTTACGAAGAAGTAAAAAAAAGCATGTTTACTTTAAGCGTGTTCAGTATAAATATACTCATACCTCTTGGCTAACACCCTAGAATGAGATGATTGTGGCGTTTTTATCCCTGGCGCTATGACTTTGCCAGTGCGAATTAAAGAAGTGGCCTCTAATGAATTGACAACAACCCTTGAACGATGAAGTTTCCTTTCGCTAAAAGTTATAGGCGTGAAATCGAGACTCTCCTCTTACCGCGCATGTCTCACCTTGTATTGGTTGAAGTTTGACATTGGCGCCTCGCTTTGATCTCATTCAATTTATCGCCCTGCGATATACTGCTCTCGGAGTCTTCATTTGTATCATCCTTATCGTTTAATTTCATTGTGTCCACCTTCTTCAATATTCGAGTTACTTTGTCATTTATTTTGATCTCTTTAGGTTTATTTTCAATTGTTTCGGAAGTTACTTCACTGTAGATTCCGAATTTGTGCTTAATCGGAGTTGTGATGCTTTTCCTTTTACGATACAATTCGCCATCTTTCCACATTTGTGCTTGTTTGCTGTAAATTGAATTTAAATAATTGCAATACTTGTAGAAATGTCTTTCGGGTGATGTCGTGTAGTTGATTTTAGAAATCTTCTGAAGAAGCTGACAGGATAGTCAGCGAAACGTCAAGTTAAAAATTAACTACACGACATCACTCGAAAGACATTTCTACAATGGATTACGGTCGTGAAAGCCTACACTCAACAATTGCAATACTTCTAATTTCGCTAAAACTTACCCTTCCAGCCATACTTGTTGATGTCCAATTACAGATCCTGGTCTACACATTCTTATCCAAGCTATAGCTTCGTGTGCCGTGAATTGGTAATGTTTCATTAGGAAGCAACCAATCAAAGTCCCTGTTCGTCCCAACCCAGCTGGAAAGGAAATGAGATTAGTCAGTTCCCCAAAAGCTTCTATGGTGTTTTCTACCTTTGCAATGCACGGCTATAGCACCTTCCACTTTCTCACAGATATTTAGGAATTCACTTAATATCTCATCCGTTGGCGTGCTGCCATCAACAAAATACAAATCATAGTGACAAAAGCCCGCGTTAACAAACTTATTCGAATCATACGCTTTCTTGTTCAAGCGTATGACGCACGTGATATTGTTCTTTTGGAAATACTTGAAGTAAAACTCTGGGGTATGTATTGGGTAGCCATTAAAGTACTTAGTTTTATCCTGAGGACCGCAGAAACCAACAAACTTAGCAGGTACGATCCAATTTAAGTCACCATTTTCAACCTTCTGTAATTCGAAGCAGTTTTTGTAACTCCGTTTAAGACGGCTAAGTGTGCTTTTACACGACTAATTTTTACCTCATAATATTCATATTCGACGTGATTAAAAGCGGAAAAATCAAAAAAACCCAAGTTAAAAGCTTTATAGATCCCATTCAAGCAGTCCAGTAAAGAAATAGTGTACGCTTCGCCCAAGGACGCGTCCCTAAAATCTATGTACTTCATCTTGTTATTCTGGGAAAGGGCGCTGAAAGCTTTAATAGGATCGTAATTCAAATAAATAATCTAAAAAAACATAAATTAGAAAGGCTTAGTCTACAAGTAACGCCAAAATGATTCATACAGAATAACTGCCTATTAAACAAGCTGCATTAACTCTATTTTCTTGATCGCTGGTCGTTGCATGGACAATGCGTTTGTTCGCAAGAGATGCACAGTTTAGCTTCTTATTCAATTTCATGCAGTAATGATATAACATCGATATATTTAACGGACCAAAATCACTATAAAAGTTTTCGTAAACAAGCGTATATTCAGTATAGAAATAATCTACGGTTGGCATTGATTTTGGCCAATCTTTTGGGCCGAGCGTCACAAAATATAACCGATCTAAAAAGATTACCGGATTAGCGTTAAAAATTAATTTCAAAGGTCTGTCAACGTCTGAAAATCTTACCTTTAATGAATTCAGATGCGTTGATCAATATATCGTTCCAATCTTCCATATTTAAGGTTAAGGATTTTGTTGATCAAACTAAACTCTTATTTTTCTTCGTATTCTTCTGCGTGAAACACGTTGAAGATTATCGGAACGTTACTAAACGTAACATTACTTTATTTGTTTATAATCGAGGCTGCATGTAGGTGTATAAATGTATGGGCAGACCTATATTCATACTACAAATACACTTATTATGTTATGTATATTTCGAAGATACACAAAAATATAAAACGTATAACTGAGGCGATTTCTTACTATTTACCACTATGACACATCATTAAAATCGGTTAAATTATTAACTGTTCACGTTAACAACAAGTTCTGTATATTTTTTAAGACGTTATAAGTTATTTTTGATGCAATTTGATCCATTTATAACGAAGAAAACACAATACATATGAAACCGAACACTGCTACGGTCGGAGATAACAGTAGAGTTGGGTAAATGTTATTAAAAAAGGACCCTGCTAGAGTCATCTATCGAGTCTATCCCCAACTAATATACTGGGGGAATAGTTAAATTCAAAAGCTATAAAATTTAAATAGAATTCTCAAAAATTTTCCATCCATTCTTACATTTTAATTTGATAAGAAACTATGTTCCATGATAAAAAGAAGATACATATGTGTATGAAAATGGTATTTAATGCGGTCTCGTCTATATATTAAATAAATAATTGCCCCATAGGAGAATAATGAAGGATATTAAGATATTAAAAAATATAATAATATGTTTCTTACTTATTCATTTCTAGTCACATAATATAAAATTAATAACAAATAAATAAAACCAATACAGTGTTCTTACCTCAAAAAAACCAACAACCCGAATCAAAGCAATATAAAAAATAAATATACAACAAAATATAACACAAAAAACCATCCAACAAACAAATAAAAGCTCTGGATGAAAATGGAGGAAAAAAAGCAACCTGCAAATATCCAAAGAGCACCTGTTGATTCTCACACGCGCTGTATTATTGATAGAGATAGGCGACATCTAACGAATTTATCTCCATTTAAAAGCAGAGATTCGAACCAGATTTCTTCTCCAATTAAAGAGAACAGCGCATGATTAAGGCGGGGAATCTAAATTCCAACGTTGCCGAACATAAGTGGTGTCTAAATACGTTACAATAGGGGATTTTTTCAATTGAGGAAACAATTGAAAAAATCGCCTACTACAAATGTAGTTTTTGTTTCAGGTAGAAACGCTTACTAACGCTAATTTAAATTTTCAGTTGTATCTTCAATAATTTTTGTATTATTGACCTATTTCCGGGTACAACCTCTCAGATAAATTTCATGATTTTTAAAAACTCCTTAATATTTTAGAAATTATAACACATACACTGCCGTTCAGTGAAGTTCGGTCATACAATAAAAATCTATTATATCACACTGTATACAATTATTAATACATAAAATTAGAAAAATATTAAGCATACACTCTTTTCTAAGGGATTAAAGCCATAAATTATTATGTAAAGTAGAAATATTGCGACAACCACAATAAAGTCCCTTTTATTATCATTCCAAGAATTTCTCGGAAGTACCGATCTTTTGAAACGGGTCGTTTGGGGATTATTAACGAACAATACATTTAGGAAATATACCGCAGTATCATTCTTGTTTATTTATCACAGGCGTAAAGATATAAATTTGCTTCATTTTACTGTTAAACGTGTGTTGGTGTGCATCTGTCGTTTTTGCGCGAAAGTTTTAGGAAAATTTACTTCAAAATGGCACGTGGCAAGCCTACCAGTGTAGAAAAACGTTCACGCATTATTACTCTGTTTGAAGAAGGATATTCCGGGCGACAAATTGCTGAAAAAATAAATATGAGAAGTTCAACAGTAAATGACATCATAAAGCGATATCGGACAATTGGAACTATAGAAAATCGTGTTCGTCCTGGAGCATCTAGGAAAACAACAAAAGCTGAAGATTTGAAAATTGTATTATTAAGCAAACGCAATAGAAAATTAACAGCGCCACAAATAGCAGCCGAAGTCAATCGCGGCCGTGAAGAACAAGTTTCGGCGAGGACGGTAAAACGTCGACTTCAACAAGCGGACCCTCATGGACGCATTGCCATTCGAAAACCCTTATTACGTCGGGACAACGGAGCAAAACGGCTACAGTGGGCCCGTTCTCATCTAGATTGGTCGTTAGACGATTGGAAACACGTGCTTTGGAGTGACGAGTCAAAATTTGAGGTTTTTGGGCAAAATCGACGAGTTTATGTCCGAAGATCTAAAACCGAAAAGTGATCCCGAACTGCATTGTGCCTACAGTGAAGCAAGGGCGTAGTTCTGTGTTAGTGTGGAGATGTTTCTCCTTTGCTGGGACGGGAGATTTATGCAAAGTGCAGGGTGTAATAGGAAGGAAAATTATTTTGCAATACTCCAGAATCATGCAGTGCCATCAGGATTGCGTATAATAGGCCGTAACTTTACATTCATGCATGATAACGACCCAAAACACACTGCGTTAGTGTGTAAGAACTATCTAAAGGAGCAAGAAGAACAGCACACCCTGCAAGTAATGACATGGCCCCCACAAAGCCCAGATTTGAACCCGATAGAGTTGTTGTGGGATGAACTGGACAGGAGGATCCGAAAAATATGCCCAAATTCACAAGAACATTTACGGAATATTCTGCAACATGAATGGATTAATATTCCACAATCCGTTTTAACAAAACTTATCGAAAGAATGCCTAGAATAGTTCGAGCAGTGATTAACAGCAAAGGAGGTTTTTTCGATGAAAAAAAAAAATAATGTTCAGTATATTATATTAGGCCAGCATAACTTTTTATTTATTTATTTTTGTCTTTTTTACCTGTACATACAATAAAATTGCATTTTGTTTTTAGTTTCGTTTGTTTCTCTAACCTTTTCATGTTTTTTACCAACCGACCGAACTTCTCTGAACGGCGGTGTACATTTTTTTAGAACATCATGTAAATTATTTATGTATTATATCTTTTACATAAAAAACTGACTCGAAATTGAAAGTCGATTTTCAACTACTCGGCTTTGAGGATTTTTTTACCATTCACAGAATCTCCAATCGTGCATTTTTGTCATCAATTGCCGGTACCTGCCTTATTAAAAAAAAAAATAATTCAATTTAGCTCATTATAAATTCTTGTTCAGGTTTTTGTGGTATTAGTTGGTGAGGCGTAATTAAATTTAAAAAATGGGAAAAAGGGCTACCCCTTGTATACATTTCACGATTTTTTTTAAGTGACTATTTGAATAAATTTTAATGCAATAAATATGATTATTTATTTTATTTATTTCCTAAACCAAAATCATAGATTCTTTATGTTTATTAAGCACAACAGAATAATAACTCAGGTAGTTAACTCTGAGAATTTTTCTAGATAGTAAAGATGAAATGGTATGAATAGACTTTTATTCGTCAATAATATTACATTCTTCACAAGCAATTAATTTAAATAAAGCTTAACAATAATCCCAAGCTGTTATGATTTTAGTTATGTGCTGATGTGTACATATAGTAATACAAAAACATGAACAATATTTGGTCTACATTTGCAGTGTTTTAGTTTAAAAAGACACTTTGTTATAACTTTATTATATCTATTCTTATCTTATTATAGTAAGCAAGGAATATTTCTTTTTGATCTATAAATTTTTTTCTCATGTAAATGAATCAAAATATATAATAGAACTTTTAATTATATATCATTCTTTACTCTTATATTCTTTTTCTACAATAGCTTATCGAACCATAAGCCTCTGTTTCTAGAATTAAATCTACTAAAAAATATACAATACTATATTGACTAGAGTAAGAAAAATATAAAAAAATTATATTATAGCAATACAATAATTAATTTCGGGCGTACTTCAACATGGTTTCAATGTAATTGTCAACGTTTACTTCTTCTTGATTTTGGGAGAGGTGGACTGGAAAACGCTCGATGCTGACATTAAATTTTCAATATACTGACCTAACACTTGATTCTCAGATCTTAGCTTTAAATTTTCCTCCTTTACACTGTCTACGCGTTGAGATAAATCATCTAGGGTGTTTTGTAATTCGAGTACTTGAGATATTAGTCGTGCCTTTTCTTCCTGTTCATCGGGACTAGAATCGGGCTCTAAACTATGGTGCTGAGGGCTTGAACTACCATTCGTAAAGGTCGATTGTATAGAATCCATGCTTCTACCATGAATCATACTGGACGAATTAGCCTCTGACAATGAGGTTTGTTCAGTTTCATCGAAGATAATCACTAGAATAAGAACAATTATTGTTAATCCAAAACATGCTTTTTGTATGAAATTTACCTTGAGGATCATCGTCGGCTAGCGGAATATTATTTATATCGTCTTGTAATTTAGTTCCTGCCATTTCTCTCCTGTTGTAATTGAAAATTACAAGCAACTAAAGCAAAATACGATAGACATTTGACAACTTGTCAAGATTATTGATATTTGTTTCCTAGTCAACCGGCTTGTAATATTTCTTTGGCTAGCATCAAAGCTCGTATCTAATTTAAACTTTATTTAAAGTCAATTTAGTCTGAAAATAGGGAAAAAATAATGACAAATTCTATTGATTTATACGAATACTTGTACAAACTCTTGGATATAGATCCCTACTACTTCGCCCATACAGCGACACCTATTGGAATTATAAGTAAATGTAATGGATATGGATAATGTATGGATTCAAATCTACCGCCAAAATCCCGACGGATTGACCGGTAGGTTTGGCAACGCTGTTAAATCTTCAATTACAAAGAGAAAGTCAGCAGTGAAATATAGGTTAGGATATCGATTTAAAATTCGTTTTGTTGGAAATTTAAAAGTAAAATTAAATAAGAAATGTCTCTCCTGAGGTCTGTCGGCAAAAAACATATTGATGTCTTAACCTTATGGTAAGCTACAGCTCTGAAATTATTGCTGAAAAATCCACTATTACATAACTGAATATTACAGGCTTGGTTCGGCTGGTTGTTACTGTGCAGGAGCAGGAGTCGCAGTTACTTATTTCACAGATTGGAAATTAATTTTGCAATATTTACCGTATTATAATGGTAAATTTCCACCCGAAGAAAGTAGTTAAAGTAAATCTATTTCTTATATACTAGTAATGTTTATTAAATAAAATATATATTAACGATCTACATTTTATGGAAACCTATGAATCCTTTTCTTTATTTTCTTTTTCATATAACAACGATGCGTAGCTTTCAGCTTCTGACAGTCTTCTCTTTTTAGCCCAGGGTTGGTAATAATTTTTGTAAGCTATGAAAAATGAAGCAGTGAATCCGAAAACCGTTGCAACTAATAGCATAGGATTCCCTCGTTGTTTACTTGTCCAAGCTTTATATGCAGACATCCTAAAAGCTAACATTTGTTACTATACAATGTAATTATTTTATCAAAGCTTTTACCTTTTATATGCTAAAATTAATATGTTTTTTTCACTTCGGCTTCTTTAGATTGTTGCTCGGCTTGATATTGTTGAAACAAAGGCTTCCAGATGTAAATTCCCCCTAATACTCCAATCACACATGCAACTCCAATTTGCGTACCAGTTAGACCTCTAATTCTCTTAATTCTCATTACAAAAATTAGGAAATTTTTTTTTATCGGTTTATTACTTATCTTTATCGTTATTTTGTTTCGGTATAAATAACGGTTTGCCGAAGTAGAATGCGAAATGTAATGTTACAGCTGTGGCTATAAGTAATTTAAACATGTGATTTCTTTGCATTGCACATTTAAGAAACAAACATCCAACGATTACCAACTCAACTGATGGCCTTCAGATAAATCCGAACCTGTATTTTTCCGTATTGCCGTTTATCTGATTCCAGGTATAGAAAAACCCAAAGATATGCATTGGGTATTTAATAATTTATCTTATTTGTTCCTTAAGTATATTACATAATACATGTATACAATTAGTATAGATCACACTTTATACACAAAATAAAATATAGCTACTGGTATTTATTTTTAATTTCTTGTATTTTCTGCAATCCAATCGATGTACTCAGTAACTCTGGTGTAGACACCAGGATATCCCGGTTCTCCACATTTATTTCCAAAAGAAACGACTCCAATTTGGATCCATCTAGTATCCCAATGCATCATCAAAGGTCCTCCAGAATCTCCCTATTCAAATTCATTTATATAAGATGAAGTAAACAGAACCCTTATAGGAACCCCCCGTAATCCGCTTAAAAAAACTTCGTATTGATTGACCTCCCAGGACCGAATTCAGTGTTATCTTCCCTCTCCCCCTCTAAATCTCATAATAATTTCACTTTCGCTTCTTATTCCCGGTCATACAAAATATCAACCCTAATTGTAATAAAAAAGCAATAAATTTAAAACCCTTCTTGGCAGTCCGAAAGATAAACCGAACATGGAGGAAAGATCGGGAATTTATAAAATTGCATGCAGCGACTGTGACAATGCCTATATTGGCCAAACGAAAAGAGCGATAGACACAAGATTCAAGGAGCACATCAGGTGTTATCGATTGGGTAGATTAGAATCGTCAACTATAGCACGACACGTAAAAAAAACCGGGCATAATATTAAATTAGAAAACTTGAAATTGATTAAGGACGTAATTTCGGCGCGGGAATTAAACGCTTACGAAACTATTTACATAAAAAGCAACATAAATTTGATGTTTCTATTCATCAAACGGACTGTTGTCGTACTTAGTTCTATTTGATTTACTGGAGTAAGGCTGCACATGTTTTATATTTCATACTACAATGACAAGAGAGCCTTCCGTCTATCTTTGCATATTTATTCGTATGTCTTAGTTTTAGCGCACGTAGGCGGTAAAAGTAGGTAGTTTTTCTCGAAAATAGGGATAGAACAGGCATGTTAGATTTAGAGATTTCTCACATCATTCGGTCACTCACGCATCCTCGAAACGGTCGTCCCGAATTAATTAATTAATCTTTTGTGCTAATTCTTTTGTTGAGCCACACTCCTTGCTATCATTTACGATCATCCAATCACAGTCTTCACATATTTTCTTTCACTAATTGTATATGTACGCTTATAATTTGTAACCTTTATAACTTCATTAATATCGTTGTATTCAAAAAAGATACAAATTAATATAATTTCACGCTGATGTTTATGAACCATTTTTTAAGCGAATTACAAGGGTACCATGTGCCGTCCTTTTATATAAAAAAAGAAACGTTATATTTTATAATTTATTTTTAAATTATTATTACCTGACAAGCATCTGTACCACCTTCTGCGTATCCAGCACATATAAAATTTGTCGTAATAGGCTGAAAATAGGCTTGATCGCAGGCTTCATTCCTCCAAATTGGTAGCACAGCTTCCCTTTGCGCAGTACTTTCCTTACCACTGTAATATGTACTTCCCCAACCAACTACGGTTGCTCTGCTATCGGCGAATTTCTCGTTTTTCAATTTTGGCGGAGGTAAACAAAGAGGAATTACGTATTTGGTTTTTCTCACCGGTCTATCCAGGACCAAAACGGCGATGTCGTTGTAGAATCCTACCCTGCTAAATTTGTTATGCGCTCTGATCTCTTTAACCCTATAAGTAGCTGGACTAGAAGGTTCGTCATCTCGCTTCAAATCCACGTCTCCTAGCCGAACTGTGAATTGGTGCGGTGCAAATCTATTTTCACCTTCGGAAATTAGAATTAAAGTCATTTTAAACATTGTAAGACTTACGGTTTTTGCTTGAAATCTATAGTGCAATGAGCTGCCGTCAAGATATGCTTGGTGGAAATTAAAGAACCGCCACACCAAAATTCAGATCTTCTCACTCCATGCAGGAATATCGCCGCCATCCATGGCCATTTCCCTGAAGGAGCTTCTTCCCCACCGACTACTCTAAATCCAGCATTTTCTGGTTGGCCACAATCTTAAAAAGGGAAAACTTTGATGTGTACTTTACGGTTTTTAAAGTACCTTTAAATTACCTTCCGGATCCACTATATTTCCTATAAGTGGTAAGTTCGGTGGAATCGTAACTGGAATTGAGGCTGTAGCTGTGGGCGGTCTGTATGTAGTTGTGGCTGAAGTTAAAAACGCGGGAGCTCTAGTTGTGGATGGTGTTAGTAAGTTTAAATTTGATATCTCATCCGTTCCCAAAGAATCTAATAAATTCGACCTTTTAGGGCAACAAACTCCTGGTATAAATAAGCTTTTAAAACACAGAGATTCGCGGAGGTTTCTTAAATTTAAAAGCAATTGAGGGCAATCGCTGAGATCATCACAGTAGCCTTCTAACCCATCCGGAGTCGTGCAACCTATTCCATAACTGCTTTCCGTGGTAGTCCTTGATAATATTGGGGATGAAGTTGTGGTTGTATGGACTGGCAGAGCTTCCCTTACTAACGGTGCGATAGTATCAGTTACATTTCGTCCTAATACTTTTTCACTTAAAGTATATATGGCATCTGGTATATCCTCTGGGATTCCCGGACCTTCTCCTCTTGTCATGTTAACTAGGTATCTCCCAACGGTGTTTAGAGCACCCAATGTTTCCGATATCGTTACCAAAGTATCCGGTCTTAAATATCTGCTATCTGTGTATTCGGGATTTCTGTACAAAGGTCTTATTTCTGACGATCGAGTATTCCTTGGAGGGATTCTAATCCATCTCGGGGAATTCCCGTAATGTTTTTCGTAATACAAATTTGATCTGTAGTTGTTTGCAAAATGTAATGAATTTGAAAGGGAAATGATGATCAACCATTCTGTAAGGAGAAAATCGAGATTTATTAGTAGGTGTCAATACGAGAAGCAAATAAATAAATGGATGAGAAGTATTCACTTTCACTAAAGAACGATTGGTTAAATATCCGTTTGAGTCACGCAATAGGACTTCCCAAAAGAACTATTTATATTCGAAAATACACGACATCCATTTCAATTGAAATTATGTAACAATTTAAATTGTTTAAGTTTATCTCTTTCATGTTAAGCATTTATTTAAATATTTATAAGGCCAAAGAAATGCGTTACAAATTAAAGCATCCTTAAGGTCACCATGCAATGTAATCTGATGAAGAAAGTGAAAGCTTGATCGTGACTTTTGGGTAAGCCCGGATGACGAAGTTAAAAAGCAATGAAAGTAAACATGAAGAGGAATAAAGTAAAATCATTGATAGCGACCTTGAGAGTTAACAGGGCTTAAAAAAAAAATTGTGGCCTCGGCATCCTTAAGGGTAAAGGAGGTGAAAATTAAGTAAGAAAAAGAATTAAATTTGTTTATTTTCAATTGTTTTAATATTACTTTTTACCTTAACGGCAGATTATAATTAGTAATTTATCATTAGAAATTCGTTTATGCCCCGCCATGTTATTTGGCAAATTTAACGATTGCGCATATTTAAAGAAACCTTACCAAATAGGTGTATCCATAAATGCATGTTTTTTGAATTAAAGACGAACACCAAATACACCAAACACAACTTAAACTCTTCGTCATAGAAGAAATAAAACGCATGACCCAAATTTATCAGAAGAACTACCAAAGAAAGTGACTACTTTGATCCCTTCTTCTATTTAATATTCTCCCACTTGCCGACAAAAGACATTTCTTTTCGCTTTCGTTAAAAATAATTTCACTCGCCCGATTTGTAAACAAAAATATTATGGTTTTATTTTTCATAATTAATGTTTTGGCGCCAAAAATTACCGGACACAAGCAAGGAAAATAAATGATATGGAGTGGTATACAAATGCTTACAAGAATAAACATTTCAATTTGTAACTTTTCTTTTCATTATAAACAATATTTAATTTAAAATTGCAAAATTTAGAGAAAAGTACAAAATCCGGTCAATTTTTTCCGACCAATTCCGTATATCGAAGAAGTATGAATTAAAATCCTTGTTGCGTTTTTTCGAATGAATAATGAATTTTAAGCTATCATTCAGTCATTATCAGCATGTAATTAAATTGCTATAAATTGATAATAAATCATGAAATAGTACTTTTGTGGTTGATCGTAACCTCAACGAAGCTCGCTTTCAACAATTATCAAAAGAAAATTTCAACTGAAAATGTCCGTTTTAAAGCTTTTCACAATAGGTGAGCGTTCAACCGACTTTATACGATTTATTTTCATTAAATTTTAAGGGAAAATAACTCAGAAAATATTAGGAAGGTACAATTTAGCAACAAATTCTGCGAATCCAAAGACTGCCATTGTCATGATCAACATGGGGGGACCAGACACAATAGATAAAGTAGCCGATTATTTATTACGTATAATGACCGATCGTGAGATGATACAGTTGCCTTTTATGCAGAAGTAAGTCCTCGTTTTGACCTAAAAGTTCTTATATTTTGACCTCATTACGTGTCTAAGCAAACTAGGACCTTGGATTGCTCAAAGACGCACGCCTGAGGTTCAGAAAAAGTACCAGGAGATAGGAGGTGGCTCCCCAATTTTGAAATGGACCAAATTGCAAGGGGAGCTGCTTTGTAAAGAGCTAGATAAAATATCTTCCGAAACAGCACCGCACAAGTCGTATCCTTGCTTTAGATACGTAGAGCCTTTCACCGAAGATGCCTTAGAACAATTAGAGAAGTATTTTGGTCACCTAAAATCAATTTAAGTTTGTTTTTATTGACATTATTATAGGGATGGTGTCAAACATGTTATATTGTTTTCACAATACCCCCAATATAGCTGTGCCACTACCGGATCAAGTTTGAATGCTATCTATAGGTTTTACAAGAAGAGGTAGGCCACTCGATAAGTCACAAATATATTCTTTTTATGATGTTTGTTTCATCTTAGAGACCTTCCAAAGGACATGAAAATTAGTCTAATCGATCGTTGGTCCACAAATACATATCTAGCGCAAACATTTGCTGATTTAATCAAGAAAGAACTGCAACATTTCCCTTCGAATATAAGAAATGATGTAGTAATTCTATTCTCGGCACATTCTCTACCTCTAAAGGTATTATAGAGCGTTTTTATTTTGGTAACCAAGGGATATAAGTTACGTTTTAGGCTGTAAATCGTGGTGATTCTTACCCTAGCGAAATTGCTGCTACGGTACATGCTGTAATGCACTTTTTAGAGTACAAAAATCCTTACCAATTATGCTGGCAGTCGAGAGTAGGACCTTTACCATGGTTAGGACCATTTACAGATGAAACATTGGAAGGATACGTGAAGCAGGGCGTTAAGAACTTTGTGATGGTGCCTATAGCTTTCGTAAATGAACATATTGAAACATTGCACGAGATGGATATTGAGTATTGTAAGGAGCTTGCCGAAAAGGTATCAATTTTGTCCATTTCTTAGCGGTGAAAATTAATTTTCTTTACGATTTTAGATTGGCATTGAGAATGTAAGACGTGTGCCAGCACCAAACGATCATCCTTTGTTTATAAAGGCTCTAGTCGACGTAGTAAAACCTCATTTAAACAATGATGTCGGTGTAAACAAGAAATTCTTACAAAGGTGCCCTCATTGTGTCAATACAATTTGCTTCCATAGCAAAAAATGGTATTCGGGTGTTTGTAAATGATATCCTCCACTCGCTTTCTTTTTTTTTTATGAATACTTATGGGATACGACTATGTCGAGAGGTTTATACGAAATAAAATACTCATAAACAAGTAACAGGAATAATTATTTAATTATCAAATATCACATTAAGTAATGTATTACAATAAATCTAGTTCTTCGTAATTACAAAAATTCGAAATCACAACAATATTATTTTTAATAGATTTAAGGCACGTCTTTTCTTTAAGTCTTTTTGAACACAGGATGTATTGGAAAGGAAAAATTAATAGTGAAACTATAAAAAACAAGTAATCCATACAAATTCTATTTAATGAGAAACTGGCGGTGGCAGCTTGTTTATTGCCTTACGGAAGCCTTCTAAGATGCAGTCTCTGTAAAATAAAATTCGATAATTACGAGAATAATTTAGAATTATGATAGAATATACCTGAATAGATTCATATGGTTTAAGTAGGCACTAACATGCCCGCAATTTAAGTATCGCACGGAAGCGCCCGGCCAAATCTCTTCTAGAGTAGACACCCCCTCCTTAGGAACGTAAGCATCCATATTAGCGCAAATTGCGATTATCAAAGATGTATCTATCGGTACTTCGAAGTTTTTCAAATGAGTACATTCATCCATTAAACCTCTCATGAACCAAACCGCTTCCTTGTCCTTAACCTTAATCTCCTGCAAGTCGGCCGATACTACCGTGGTTAAAGTGCGCAAGATTCGAGACAATAGTGCTAGAGATATCACAACGCTTTGACTAGATTTCGACGCTTCCACGTCATAATCGCCGAAGGATTTGGTCAACGAGAGGATTTCGTGCGGGGTTATGTAGCGTAGATTGCTTTTGTACTTCTCTGCTAAGACTTTAGCAGGGGCTGCGAATTCTGGAAACGTAAGTTTGAGGGTTATTTATTCTTGAAACGCTTTAACCCTCCAGTGCACGGGCATCGAGGCATTTGATCCTATAATAATTTTCTTTACCCGTTCACTGGGGGGACTAGCAGATCTCCAAAATCATGAAGGTTAAAATTACTGGTGTTCCGTTATAAAATCTTAATTTGGGGGTGAACCACTTACGTAGGTTAAAAATGAAATGATTAGCTTAAAGACACAATAATAGCAAGCTTAAATGTTAGAGCTTGTGTATTTAAATAGTTTTGATAAATTGCATTTATAACTAAAAATCCTTTTCAAAGGTATTCGTTGTTTCACTCTTTAAGCTAGTTTATAGATAAATATGACAAGTACAACATCATGACAAAGCTGAACTAATCATAGCTACCAATGCCAATCCCTAGTTTATTTCTCAAATATCAAATACGTGATATGAAATATTTAAATACGAAGGGAGTTCGATAAATACCTGGTCTTGGCAAGAAAAAAACGTTTTTATGTGTAAAATTCATTTTATTTTTCAACATCTTTTGTATCCCATTGAAAAAATATAATTTCTTCAACCCTGCCAAATTAGGCGTTTGTTTCTGCATCGTTTGAGCTAAATCTTTTTCTGCCGAGCAATTTTTTTCAAAGGTTCAAAGCTTACTTTAAAAACACAATAGTTATTTCAATTCTAGTAGTACCATCTCTTGCAGAGGCCAAATAATTATCGAACTTCCCTCGTAGACAGACAGTACTTGAAATACTATTTTCGTATTCAAATACTTCGTATAGAATATTCTACTAACGTAACAATCTATTTTTTGATTGAAATTATAGAGATTCGCATAAAATATATCAATTAAAAAGGACTACAATAATAACTATGTGTATCTAATATATATATAAATAATGTCATACCGGGAATTTGAGCTAGTCCACACGAAAAAGGATTATCGACAATTTTACATAATTTAGATAAAATGTCCGAGTATCTATAATCTGATGAATACTGTTTCTGTAAATCATCCCAATTAATAGCAGCACTCATTACACCCTAAAATCCAAAGAAGCAGAATATATGCAATTACGTGGTATTTTCAAAGTACCTCTGTAAAAACCGAAGAAGCCGTTGACCAGGATAAACAAGGTACAAGTACTAAAGGTTTAGGCCAACTTGTGGCAGCAAGGGAAGCCATCTACAAAGCGAAATAATAAATCGTCTAAGTGTTTTATTCAAATAGTCTTTTTACCATTAATAGGAGATCTATAAAGAGCTATCGTCATGGAAAATGATTTATCAGAATTATTTATATACCAGATGACAATTTAATTTTTAATTTTTGGTACTTACATGACCTCCCATTGACAAACCAGTCACCCCCAGAGGGCCGTAACCTAAACGTTCACACCAATGCAATAAGGCGATGCATTCTAATATTAAACAGCCGCCCATTACAAAAATATCAGAAACATTGAACAGGCACGAACGGACTTGTTCTTTAGGCTTCCTATATCCATAAAATGGATTTTCCAATAATATTGAGCCAATTCCCTGTCTTAATAATGGTTTAGCCATAATATAACGTCGCTTCCAAAAATACTGGAAAAATCAAGAAGGTAATAAAAGATGCGCCATGTAAAAGGAAATGCGTACATGATCGCCAGTACCAGCGAGATGGATGCAAACGGGCTTATACGGATATAAATTCCAAATCTTCGGGATTAAGATCTCAAAATATGCTTCTTTAACAGCATCAGGAACAACATCCGGTAAATGTAGTCCAAAAGGCGACTTAAATTTACCATGAGCAATGTAGCAGTCGGATAAAGTTTGTTGCTAAATAACATATATGTTAATAAGAAATTTTTTCGATAAATAACTTAATACTTACATTTGTAATTTGAATGTGGTGATCGGTTTGTACGAGATTAAAGCAGGAATTTCGCGTTGAGACTATTTTACGAAATTTGAGCAATCTGTAATAGGAAAATAATGCATCTTTCTAACCTCAAAATTTACCCGTTATAAAAAACGCTAAAAATATAAATGTAACAATAATGATATGCTTACTTTATGATTTTTTCTGGATCTCCCCATCCTTTAGTAAAAAATTTTGATAGAAGCATCCTTCTATAATAAATATCTAAACGGCTAACGGGCATTTCGTTTGCTAAATAATTTTCTACGTGCGGACCAAATAAATATAACCAAACTGTCAATTTTTTAAGTGAAAACAAAAAAATAAAAAAAAAAGATATATACATGGATATGCATGATTCATTACAAAGACAATATTTAATTTATTATTTATTATATCTAATATATTTTCCGTAATACATATAAACATACGATATTCTTTTTAAGTAACAAAATATATGCTTAGCAGGTTTATTACAAATAAAATATATAAAATCAAGGCAAAAATAAATAGAAATACATAATCAAGCATTAGATGGTTCCTCCGATACTAAAACATAAGAAATAATTACAACGAATTGATTTTAAATTATCGTTTTACCTGTATTCTGAATATCGTGTGTTTCTTCATCCGTATCGCCAGTAATTCCACCTCCTTGTTCTTCGGTTTCGTCCTCCTGATCGGAGCCTTCTTCATCATCAACTCCATTATCTACACCCACATCAGGTACCAGAAAATATTGCAACGGGTTGATATAGATGTCGTCCTTAATTATCTCTGCTATATCATCAGAAAGTGGATCGCTGTGATCGTTGAACCAACTAAAGAACGATTTATGTTCTGTCCCTCGTTTTTGCCCAGGTTTTGATGTCGCATGTTTAGTTGATGTCAAATCGAATCCTTCCTTCCATTTTATTGTAGTGCTTTTCGATGTAGGTTCTTCTGAATTCAATAAAGTGATTACATATTAAATAGATCTAATAGAAGATTATATACCTAAAGAATCTAAGTGATATTCTTTCGTTAATACGCGATTTTCGAAGTACGGATTCTCCTCGAAATAGAAACCAAGTTTGAAGCCAGATTTTATGTCTTCGAATTCCTCTATTGTGACCTTGCTTAAGTGGTGCAAGCAATCTTCTTCGGAATCGCTTAAGATTGTCGACAAATCTGGGTGATTAACAAACTAATAAATAATTAAGGAAATCTATATTAAGCTTTGAGGTTATCTTATGGGATTCATTTGATTTAAGGATACAGCCGTAACCCAGAAATGGGGTATCTTGTTCAGGCTCTCGTTTCTTTTTTCATATAAGGGATTCCTCAGTAAGTTGTATTTTTGTTCCACTTTGAGTATTTCTTCGCTAGCTTGTTCGTTTAAAGCGTCTATTTCGTTTTGGCATGAATCTACTTCTTCTAAGGCCTTCTGGATTTCTTCATCGTTATGGTTTCTTTCGTTACCGTCTTCGTTATTGCTGGTATCACCGACTTTCCTTATTTTCCTTTGACTAGCCATTATTTGATTATAAAAAATTAAGTTTTGGATAACGTAAATAAGTTCAATTGCTTAGGACGCGTTTTAATGGTTGTATATCATTCAAATCGATGCGCAGTAATAAACAATTCGTATATTGCGCAAGTGATCGTATTTTGTTTAATTTTTAATGGTTGATTTGTCGAAAATTATAAAAATTACAGTTGAAAATAATCCCGGATTAATTTAAACCGGTTCAAACCAGAATAATCTAAACAATTGCATAAAGAAATTTTATTATCGAATACTTTCGAATATAGTCTTCATATTTGTTTAATGTCCTGCCGAATAAATTAACATTCGACGCACAAAGTCGATATGCTTACCTTTAATAGGTGCTAGTAATGCTTATTATTAATCGTATAATGTTAAAATAAAAAAGAGACATATATAATATAGAATTTTATTGTTATCATTTCAATGATGAATACTCATAAAATTACAATAAATGATTAACAGATGGATAGAAATAAAATTAATATGAGCAATAGTGAAACCTCTTAGGACAAAGCGTCCAATTACTAAAATTATAGTTCAACATTAAAATAAAAACTAAAATGTCTTTCTAGATTATGGCAAATATACAATTCCAGAATAGCGAAAGTATTCAGGCAATTTAGCCCCCTTAAACAGGGCAGGCAGCTTTGTACATGAACAGTGGATGCCAACCCTTAACTGCACTTGTTTTCGATGCGTATATAACAGACAAGAATAAACCCCACATCCTATTATTGCCAGGTTACATCATTAGTAATATCAAAAATAAAACAAAATACTCTGCAACATACACTCAGCACCACAGTAGTTATTTAGGATTGAAATACGAAGGTTGTTGTGCATGCGGGGGCCCTGGTCCGGGTCCCATGGCTTGCCCGCCTATCTGACTTCTCGGAGTTGTTGCATACAATTGCTGCTGGAAGTTATGATATTGCTGTGCGTAGTTAGGGTCGGCTGTAGTCGGTCCAACAAACGGAGAATTCTTAAAGCTATTGTTTTGTCCCATAGATGGAGGAAGAGGTTGGCTAGCATCAGGTGCCATGCCCATAGGACTACCTTTAGGTCCGCTTACAAACATTTGCGCATTAGGATTAGGCATATTCGGACCGGGATTGAACATCCCGTCAGGTCCACCACCTGGAGGACCGTTGAAGCCCATTTGGGGCATTCTCATCATGCTAGGCGGTGGTCTCATAGGTCCCCTCATCATCGGTATCATACCCGAAGGAATACCCATTCCGCCGGCCATCATTGGTGCCGCACCGTTTCCTAACGGTCCTCCCATCATCGGACCCATCGGGCCATCCGGCATCGGTCCTTCCATGTGCGCCATGTGAGGAGGCATCGGTCCCGGTCCCTGCATGGGACCGTTCGCTGGATTGCAGTTAGGAAAGTACTGCAAGTTCTGAGAAGGTATCTTATTCTCCATGTTCGTTAGGGGATTTGTGAATCGAAGAAAATCTAGACTAGGTTGCCCTCTAGGCCCTGCAGGGTTGCCAACTTGCGCTTTTGCCGGTAAATATTGGATTGTGTTGGGAGCGTTAGGTTTAACTTGTACATTGGCGCCATTATAAGGATTTGGCACAGGTGGTCTTCCTATCATCCTCGGCATGGACATGTGGTTTGAATAGGCACTAGGTAATTTCGGAGGAGATAGAGAGCGTATAGGTCCCATGGGTGATGGTGGGTGATATCCATGCGGCGGCCCCTGCATAGGCATACCCATCATATTACCTGCACCCTGGTCCATATCGTTAATTCCATGGCAACTTCCCAATTCCATCATATGCATTGAAGGTGAAAAGTTGATCATACCAGGACCTTGATTGCCTTGACCGTTTAAGGAACTAGCTACACTATTTGTTAGTTGTTGACTCATTTGAGCTAAAGAAGATATTGGATCAAAGTGTGACACTTTAGGATTCCCAGTCATAGCACTTGTACAGTTCGGATTTAGCGGAACATTATCACCTCTTACACATCCGTAATTTGGAATATCTAAGGGACCTGGTTTACCGGCTGATGACGGTACATTAACGAAGTTACCCATTTTAGAGCCAGGTGAAGCACTTGGTCCGGGAAATCGCGGCACATCCATCATGTGCGGGCTGGGAGTCGGGAACAGATCGTTCTTCAAAGGATCTGATGTAGGACCTGGGACCGTTTGAGGACTTAATCCAGGCGCAGAACCAGAACCAGGACCGCTAAGCCTCGGCGTTTTCTCGCCTGCATGAAGCGAAATTAATATCATTATTAACTCTTAATTTCATATTTGTCTCGGTTACTACCTGATGGAGTTGTTGGCGTGTGCGGACTTGAGATTTGAAACCTGCAACCTTCTGATGGAACATTAGGAGTAGATGGGAAACGTGATCCCACATCCATCGAAGTCGGCGTATTGGGACAAGACACTCTGCTGTGCGGTAAATCAGATCCAACGAAACCACTATCGATTGTTGTTGGTAAAACGCTGAAATATTGAGGAATTAATCATTATCACATATTTTTTGATCCGATAGATTTTAACGCGATTTACAGAGTTAGTTTCGATATTATTTGATACATACGGAGATGATATCATATTTCCTTCTTTCAAGCTTGTATTAGGTTGTTTCTGTATGATAAGTTCTTGTCCTTCAAAGGTATTTAGATATTGTATTTGCTGGGGTGATGGTACCGGCATTAGATTAGGTTCTTTTGTTGTAGGTGGTCCCCCTGGTGTTGTAGAGCCTTGTGTAGTCGTTAGTTGTTTCTGTTGTGCTATAGATTGTAAAGTTCTACCAAATATACCATCTGAAATTGAATTTATCAGAAAATCTATCTTAGAAAAGAAAAGTTTTTGGATTATCTCCGCCCTACCAAGCACAAGTAACAAAGTTAAACGACGCTATTCTATACTCACCTGTAGATTGATGACTTGTTGTAGGTTCACTGGTACTGCAAGCAACGCTGGGAGAGACATGGGGAGAAACTGGGGTGCCAGGATTGCTATGATTCAAACGCTGAGGTTGTGGAGAATCTTGTAATGTGGGACTCTGTCTGGTATTCATATGTCTACCCAGACTGAAAGGTCTACTTGAATCTGCTGGCGAATTAAGAGCCGAAGAAGCTCTAGGCGATGGAAGTGACAAATTGGATGTGGGATTGTTAGGTGATGCTGGGCTAGGGCTTTGCAATGCAATAGGCACGCTAGCAGAACGCGGTGTCTGATGATATGGTGGTGGGGGTCCTTGAAGACGTGGACCAGCAGGTGGTACAGCTCTATGTCCCATAGGCCTAGTATCCGGTTTCAATTTTCTGTCCTCATAATACTGGCTTTGAAGTTTTTGCCATTCCATTTGAGCATTAATCGAGTTCGGCATACCAGGCGGCATATTACCACCCGGTGGTTGTCCAGATTGTGCTGGCATCATTCCGTGTTGCATATCCATCGTTTCATTGCCTTGACCGCCTTCCATATTCTGATTTTCGGGAAACAACATAGCTTGCATCTTACGTATCGTTGCAAGTTGCTCTTCCCGATGCTGTCTTTGTTGGGGAGTTAAATTTTCATCAGGCACTTTAACACCCTGCAATGAGGGTTGTACGCTTCCTAAATTAGGGCTACACGATTCCATATCGGGTACAACATCTGGCAGACCGTTTCCAACATTTTCCAAGCTCTCAAGGTGGTGATTGTTCTTTTGTTCCCACGGTAAATCAGAATCTGTCAGGCCAACCATATCTTCTAATGTCTCCGGACCTAGAAATGAATCGAGAGATGTTTGATTCTTAGGACCTAATCCCGGACTTCGTGTACATCCTTTATTTTTTATCATAGTCAGGTTATTAAGCCATTGTGCTGGATTCTGTCGATTAAATTGAGTAATTTTCAAAGGATTCTTTTCCAGGTACTTCTTCGTGCCAGGTTGCGCACAATGATAAGCTATAATTGATGGATATCTACCTTGCAGTACTTCATCTGCCCCCGAGTTAGCCAGTATTGTGGAGAACACGAAAATTTGACTCTGTTGTTGCATATATTGCACATCTATATTATTCGGTTGTTTGTTAATAACATTACTGGCAAGGGGTTGAACCCCATCCGGAGGTGCTGCATGAGGAGCAGGGGCTGTCGATGGCAGATTTAAACCGAAAGGATCACTGGGTAATTCGGGTTCGATGCATTCTTCACTCTTAAGCGGTAGGTTGGTTGTATCGCTTGTGGTTGAAGTTTCTTCACTTTCAGCCTTCCTTTCACTTGAGCCCTGTAAAGAACCTGTGTTGGTCGAGCCAATAATACCTCCATTTTTAGTGATGGGTCGGTTTGGCTCTTTCTTTACTGTACAATTACTACCTGTGGGGTCATCTTCCTTCTTAACGTGCAATTCGGTGCTAGTTGGTTCTTTCTCAGAGCTACCAGGCTCCTCCTTGACACCGTCAGGTCCCTTTTCAGACTTTTCTTTGATCATTTCGTAGTCTCTAACACTTATCCCTACTTCTCATGCTGGGCAATTCACTATCACTACACAATCATCAACAAATCCTAGAGTTAAACTTATAACCGATCACTAATGCACGTTTTTATACCTTCCATTTGTTGTAAAACAATAAAATTATGTTTCTCATCACATATGTTCTAATGTTTTTATTTGCATTCTTTCATTTTTTATTTTCATCTCTTAACCAAATTTGAAGGGACGCATAGAGAGGATTAGAGACCACAGAAGCATTGCTCGTACGCAAACGTTGGAAGACTTCGATCTCGAAAACCGAAAACTGCTACTGATAATAACTTTTCTTTGAATTTTAACTTCTACATCATAATAAAAACTTTCGATAAAAAGCTCACATCACAAAATGCCAAACTGTCCACACGCGTTGCTGCCAACATTACACCGAATGTATATGTGCAGCGAAACGTTGAATGTTACTATGTTCGTTGTTATTGTTCCATCCTATAACTTATCTTCTCGTTGTAGAAAAAAAGAAACGACAAAAATCCGATATATTTTCTGCATGCACGAGAACACGTTCAGACGCACAAAAATGATACTTTATTTAACATACACTTACTACAAAAACGTTATGTGGCAGCTGCCCACAGATAGAACCGTAATCAAAACTACGGTATTCAGCTATTTATAATATTTATAAACACATCGAAGCTAAAACGTTGTTTATCAATTTATAAATATCGAAGTATTTTCATTCAATAATTTCGCCTTTTTCCGTTCTGCTGCTTCAACCTATCGCTTATAAAACGATAACGTTGCAGATTTAGTAACCCGTTTTATAATTTTAGATACCGTACAAGAGTATTGTTATAACGACGAAATTCATTTTATATTACTCTCTCGCATGCTTCTTTTAAACTCTCCGACTCTCTTGAATTATTTAAAACGTTATTTATTATCTACGAAATCGGAAGCATCTTCGCGAATCGTTCCTGTTCACCTCTACTTTTATTTAAAATGCGATATTTATTACCAATTCAATCCATATCGAACGAATCCATAAAGTAGAGCAAGAGTAAAAATATATATAGAAGCAAAAAAATGGCATTCTTAAGACGTTATTGTGCTTGCTAAGCTCGCTTTTCTAGCTCGCTTTTTATATTCCGAATAATCGCACGAATTTTTTCTAAACGATTTAATCCGGAATTATTTATATAAATCAATCTTTAATTGATTTGTTATAAATTAATTTAGGCATTTACGTTAATGACCGTCATCTATCGTGAGACGCGCGAAGCTTCTTATAATTTAGTACTTCTCCGATAGGTGCCGGCACGGAAATTTTAAATTGTTATTTAATAAATATTGTTATTAATTTTATTAATTATTTGCATTATTTACAATTACAATTTACTAATACATATCTCTATAACTATTTCAACGTCGCTTTTTATCATAGCATCCATAATTGTTTCGCTCAAGAGGACTCCTTTTTTCCCGGATTTTATTTCTTGCCAGCTGGTGGTCCATAGGGAATAGATGGAATTATGTATGCTAAGTAATTCTTGATTTTCCCGGTTATGGATCTTCGAGAACATTTGATATTGATTCGCGATTTCTTTATCTCCCAGGAACCACAACCACAATTGCACGTTTCCTCTGAAAAGGAGGAAAATTCATAGCAAACAGCGTAGGAAAAACATTTTCGTACTTACTCCTCAGCCACGTGGCTGCTTTTCAAAATGAATACTTGCTTGTTCATCGTTATTAAGTACGTTTTATGTTTTCCATGCAATAAATCTTCTAAATTTAACTTAATTGGCGATTGAAAGTACTGTATTAGTGGGCCATTATGACTATCTTGGAAGTGTTCGATTATACGGTCACCTGCAAACGTTATTTTAATGAGTTGTTATTCATGTAGCCCTATGTTAGTACCTGTTATTATAAATGCACAATTTTCCTCATAAGGGCACTTATAATTCTTCACTTCTGATTGGAATATTTCCGAAGATACGGCTGTCTCTTCATTAACAGTAACATTTAGAAATTCACAGGAGCCGTGGCATGAAAGTGACCTTTCATTTGTATTCAAGAACGAGTTAGCTTGTAGGCTATTGCACTTATTGATTCTAGTAGCAGAATTACTTCTAGATGCCGAAGGATCGACGTTGAAAATTTCATTCGTCGAAAGTGATTTCGTTTTTAAGTTTGTGTTGAATTCGTTATCAAGTGAAAGAGTCGAGGACTTGGATTTATTCGAGGAGAGATTCTCTACCGAAGAGGATTTCCCGATGTTGAATTTTGAGAAAAATTTACTCGCATTGGAATTGGCCGTCGTTACCTTAATCCCCGGCACATTCTTATTTTTGAATTTCAATCTAAATATGAGATTCAATTTCGCGTTACGTTCGTCTTGAGTTTCCTCCTTCAGGCCAAAAACATCGCTTATCGTGGTGTAAATCTAGAACAGAATAGAAGGAAGGATATATTTTTGTTGCCAAGAAAAAAAAACTTACGTGGTCGGCCAGTATTGAGCGCCCTTTGTTGTATTTCATTCGGCAAACGGGGCACTTTTCGCTTTTCGTCTTACATCGTATGCAAATTAAATGACCATTATCGCATTGAAAACAAGGGGGCGGTATTGTATCCAAACAAATCGGACATTCTAATACATTTAATATCGAAGACATGCATGCTGTTAATCGTTGAAGATTCGTTGGCATTGGTCCACAGCAAAGAGCCTGGAAGTAAAGATCTTTTATTAGGGAACATCCTGTATATATGCATCCGTTTTTATTTCAATATCTAATCTCTGCATATCCTGAATAATGGGATATTCTAATTATATACTATTATATTATAAAAAGATAGCAATTAATTAACAGAAATTCAGTTGCTTGCCGCCAACACATTGCATTATTCATAAAAATGAATTGCGAACAATGACATTTTATAACAATAAATCGCGTCGTTATTATATTTAAATTACTTATTGTTTCTCGGCGTATTTCGTTTTGTTATAACTTATAACTAATTGATAAACACCGCGTCAACTGCGAGGTACAGAAAACATGGTGTATGTGCAATTATTTTTGCTGCAAAACGCTTATTTCTTTTGAAAAGCGTCGAATCAAGGTTCTGCTTGCTTTTGTAAAATCCATTTTGATGATGAAATACAAATCTATTCGTCATTGGAAGGAGTTTCATTCACTGTTTTCACGGTTAATGCGTTCATAAATGATTCACACGACTCGTTGCAACGAATCTGGAAAGAAACACAGCGAATTCCGTTGGGATTAACAATTTTTTTAATTCAGTCGAGACTAGAATTATCTCTATTTGCGTAGTTATCGCTCATTATCAGAAAAATCTAGTCATCATAGAGATATTCAGGATTTAATTAATTTATCTTTCTTGAGCGAATCTGCGTTTCGTTTAAATCCCAGAAGATAATTTTTGAAATTTTTTTTTCCGTCTTTAGAAATTACAAAAGATTATTCAGATATCTGTCGGAATTAAATTTAGGTTGAGGTTGTTGTTTTTCAACCTTGAAGAATACGTGCATTTTTATTAAATACACCTCGTTTTGCATTTGATTCATTGGGTTTTGATCGTTGGAAAAATAAAAAAAAATTGTAACAATTCATAATATGCAATTAAATTATTGATTGTAGAATGATTAATAAATCAATAATTATCTTCTTTTCAAGCTTAATCTCTTATTATCTATTATCTCTGTGAGAAAGAATTAAGTATGATTTTGTAAATTGCAAATGAAGTAGCGTGAATATTACATAAACATATTTTCAATATGAATAAAGTTTTTATTTTCCGTAAAAGAAAAAAAAAAACTTTTTTACATGCTAGTCAATTATTGTAATTATTGCATCGAAACCACGTGATTAAATAAGTCTGAAAGTGGTAGCACGTGAGAGTATTTTTTCTCTTCGTGGAATTGTTGTTGTTTTTTTTATACGTACCTCTGGGGAACATAAGGGGTCCGCACCGACGTTCCATAGAAGCAAGGTGACGTGCTCATCTTTCTTCACCAGATTAGCGACGTCCGAGATTTTCTGCCCAATTATGTCTTTCCCGTTTACTTCCAACACACAATCACCATTTTTTAAACCGGCGTTAAAAGCGACGGAACCGAGTTCGACACTGCTAACCCACGGATAGGGGTCCCACTTGCTTCTGGTTAGATCAAAACCGCAATTACCAGAAGCTTGCTTGTCTATTTCTAACGTTCTTATTGAGGGACTGTAATGGTCCGGATCTGAGCAACTGGCATCCGATAGCATTCTGTATCCGATCGTTTCAAAATGATCCTTTCATTTCGATTTTCTCCACTAGCACAGAGCTAAATAATTTCAAGGCTCATCGTGCTGTCTTGATAGGTGTATATTACTTGCTGACCTTCTATTGAAAGAAATTAGCAGTTTTTATTTTATTAACATTAGTTACCTGGATGACGCGGTATATTTACAGAATTCATTTTTGTTATTTTTCCGAAAATCACGCAGATCTAAGTCAAACAAGTTTTATTTTGGAAAAATATTTTATTTTATGTAATATAGCAATAATAATAATAATTATAATTGTAACATTTCGAGGTCTTATAACAATTTTTTTATTTGAAATAAAATAAATACATACTCGTGAATCCAACTTACACCTTGTTTTTAAAGGAAAATGCAATGTTGACGGTTATCCTTATACCAAGGTTGAAGAATATGTTTAAATTTCCACTTTGAATACACTTATTCCGTTTTCGTTTTAATAAAACAAAAATGTATATTGATGTTGCTCAATAATAATAATAATAGTTATAACATTTTAATAATAATAGTATTAATCGTAACATAGCTAGTCTTTCTTTTTAAACAACACTTAAAACGATTTAAAGTTTCTGTACTATGTCGAATTTCTTCTTGAAATCCATCGTTTCTTTTTTGGGATCGAATTTCTTTTTGGCGGCGAGTTTAGCCCGTAGTTCTGCAGCTGTCATGCTCAAATTCAGAGGTCCATTTTTCTCTTCTTTGGGCGAATTCTGCTTCTCAGGCGTCTTCGTGATGTCCGGCACCTCTTCTTCGTCATCGGGATCGATGACTAACAGCCTGGTCTCGTTCGATAATTGCTTGATGGCTTCGACCACTTGTTTATGGGTTTTCGTTGCGATGCTCTCGCCATTAACTTCGAGTATTCGATCGCCCTGCCTTAAGCCAGCCGCTTCGGCAGGTGAATCTTTGTCGACTTTACCAATGTACTGGCCAAGTTTTCCTTTTTCTGCGTGCAGATTGAACCCGTACCCGTCGAAATTGTCCCATTTCACAATATGACACAGACGTGCTTTACTCTCGGTATTGTTCATTTTAAATATAGTTCTTCTATCGATAAATCGCGAGAAAATCAATGGCACAACATCGTGTGTACCGTGTTTTTGCCAGGTGCGAGTATAACTTGTTCAACATATAAAATACGACGATACTAGCTGAGGTAAGTTGACGGGTATACCGAGACCCCCCTACGGCTTCCCCTTATCTCCCCTCTCTCTTGTGTAGGTCGTCACTGCGACCTCCGACAAAACTATGGATAAACCATGCTCCAATGGACCATGGTGTTTGCAATAGAGATTCTCGAAATAATTATGTATTTCCAATTACTTCTATCTATTTAACATAATTCCATTGTATTTACGTTCGTACGCAAGTTCTGCGGCTTTAATTGCCTTCTTTTCTACATTGTCGTAAACATTTTTAACATGAAAAACCGATACCGCTCATACGACAAGCGTATGCAAACACGTCCTTCCATGGCTGGGAATTCTTTATTATAATTTTATGCACATACACATGCAAATGTAAAAGCGTAAAATGATTGGATTTATTCTAAAACCAAAAAAAAACTAATCGCGCTATAAGCAAAAAAAAGTGCATCTAGTAAATCGAAAACTGGAATAAAAATATTTACTGGTTTAACGAAAAAGAAACATGTTTGATAATTCCATTATTTCGAATCGTTACCTTCGCTCTTGTGAAACGAAAAAAAAATAAAAAGAAAAACAAACTAATTTATTAGTGTTGTGTTCAAGTTTCGTTATCAGGAAAAAAATTATCGCTCGCGTTAAACGAATTCCAAATCATCTATACAGTGTGGAATATTTCACGCGATTATTCATGAATTTATTCTATTGAGGAGAAACATTGCTAAGCACTTAACGATAATTATTTTTAAATTTGGATTGCAAACGTAGCAAAGTACCAAATCAGATTTAAATATTTAAATTTTAAATTAAAATTAACCGCGTTACATCATAGCGTCATCTTACATGTTTCCGCTAAAACAATTAGATTCGGTAAAGCACAGACCCTCCCTGCTATATCTAGTTAGTTCTTCATTTCGGCCGCAGATGGCGCCGGGACACAATTAAAATTAATTTTTATTTATTGAAATTTTTTTGAATTAATCTTATTTACCGTTTACAAATTATTCTAGTATTTTTTATTAAAAAAAATACTCCTATTGTTTTATTATGCTAAAAAAAAACAGGGATCTTATATAATTCAAGTTAAAGATAATTTATATTCAAATCTCAGCGTATAAAGTACTTAATATGCGTTAAATTATTGAATAATAACGGTTGTAGGCCACCTAATAGTTATTTGAAAATTGTATAAAATTAAATGCGAAATTAGTTGCCTACAACTTGGATATGTTTGATTTGAGGGAGTTGTAAACTGTGACGCGAGGTCTACTGTGATTTTGCAATATAAATCGCAGATGTGATTTCCTGAAATTAAAGGGAAATTTTAATATTTCTTATTGCATTTAGGCCGTTAGCTTCGCGATGTGTTCGATTATCCCTTAATCGATTTTAAAACCGGGCGTTTTAATTTTGGGTGTCGGCTGCAAGCTTTATTGCAGCGTTAAAAATAGATAGCGCTGCCTATATTTTATTTTCGTCATTCCCTTCGACGGAAAAATGTAAAAAAATGATAAGCAAATCATTGGGCTAAACGAACAGCTCCGGTGATTTTCATTTCGTTAACTATTCCGTAGTGCGTGACTGTCAAAGGAGTGGGTCAGTCAGATACGTGTTCAAAATCCTTTTCAATTTAGTGTAATACCATTTAGTATTAAATTACGTGCAATTGGGTGCGTTTCGTATGCTTCATTGGGTTCCTCGAAGATAGTACGTAAAAATGTTTAGTTGGTTAAGTAAGGACAATAACAAACAAGAGGTGTACGGCACCGTGGTGCAGGGATTAAAAGATATATACAAGAATAAGCTTTTACCACTCGAGACACACTATCAGTTCCATGATTTTCACTCCCCTCAATTGGAAGACTCGGATTTTGATGCGAAGCCGATGATCTTACTGGTCGGCCAATATTCTACTGGTAAGACAACGTTCATAAAATATTTATTAGAGAGAGATTTCCCCGGGATAAGGATTGGACCAGAACCAACCACCGATAGGTTCATTGCTGTTATGTACGATGATAAGGAAGGTATCATACCTGGAAATGCATTAGTTGTCGATCCGAAGAGACAATTTAGACCGCTATCGAAATTTGGAAACGCCTTTTTAAATAGATTCCAATGCTCGTTAGTAAATTCGCCAGTATTGAAAAATATATCAATTGTTGATACTCCGGGAATTTTATCTGGCGAGAAACAACGCGTCGATAGAGGCTACGATTTTACAGGAGTCCTAGAATGGTTTGCGGAACGTGTAGATCGTATTATCTTATTATTTGATGCTCATAAGCTTGATATATCTGATGAATTTCGAAGGTCAATCGAAGCACTTAGAGGGCATGATGATAAAATACGTATAGCCCTAAATAAAGCTGATATGATTGATCATCAACAGTTAATGCGTGTCTATGGTGCGCTTATGTGGTCGCTTGGAAAAGTGCTACAAACCCCAGAAGTCGCTAGGGTCTACATTGGATCTTTCTGGGACCAACCGTTAAGATTCGATGTCAATCGTAGACTCTTCGAAGATGAGGAACAGGATTTATTTAAAGATCTCCAATCGCTACCTAGAAATGCAGCTTTGAGGAAGCTGAATGATCTTATTAAAAGAGCAAGATTATCTAAAGTACACGCTTACATTATAGCAGAATTACGTAAAGATATGCCATCAGTATTTGGTAAGGATTCGAAAAAGAAGGATTTAATTAAAAATCTAGGTCAAATCTACGATAAGCTCCAAAGGGAACATCAGATATCACCAGGCGATTTCCCAGATATCAAGAAGATGCAAGAGGTCCTTGTTAATCTAGATTTTACCAAGTTTCATCCGATTAAACCTAAATTATTGGAAATAGTTGATCGCATGCTGTCTGATGATATCTCGAAATTGATGGCTATGATTCCACAAGAGGATATTAAGAGTACAGAAACAGAGAGCTATGTAAAGGGTGGTGCCTTTGTCAATGTCGAGGACACCATATCGCCCTTCGGCTACAAGAGAGGTGAAGGAATTAATGCTGGATTTGGAGAACCAGAATGGATTGTCAGCAAATATAAGCAACAATACGATAATATATTCGAGTCCTTAAGGCCAATCGATGGGAAAGTCACTGGAGCCGGTAAGAATTTAAAAATTGTTTATTAAAAGTACTGAGTCATAAAAGGGAGTATTTGTAGAAGATAAGATTGCTCTAAGTGGAAATTTCAACATAGTATTTATTTAGGAATTCAATTGGTTATCTAAAAACTCGTTCGTCGATATGTAATTTAACAAAAGTTCAATTTTTGCCAGATAAAAAACTGCCAATAGCAACGCGTGGTATGAACCACTCTCGAAGTATTCAAATGCAGGCGGGTTAGTAGTAATTTGTAAATTAAACAGTAATTAGACTATTAAGCCAATTGGTTAGCATCTAATGGAATTATCCAATTAGAAAGCATTATACAATGGATTTGCATTCATTAAACTTCTATGAAACTTCACAGAAACTTTAAAAGGAAAAAAAATAATACAGCGAATCTGGCACGATAACATTCTTTATCAGATCGACTAGAAAAAATTCCAAGTTTAGCACAATCCAGTTTGTAATTTTTCCATCTCAATAATAGGATGAATCAAATTAAGAGTACAATGCGCGATTTAAATCTGTGAATAAGCTCTTACATCACTGTTCAATAGCCAATTTCGATTTTCAATACCATCCGTGCATGTACTTTAACCGATATTCCGTAGAGAATACGCAAATTTCGCGATTAATAAAAAAATTGGGGACTTTTTACTGGATATTTTGCAACCACACGGTTAAATTCATACGTAAAATATCTGAGTCAACGAAATGATACGAAAATATTATAACGTAATAATTGTAAATGTTAGTATCTAAGGACGAGAAAGATTACCCGTTTTATGCAGGGACGGATTAAGTAATATTTTTATTTGATATTGAATTATCCAGGAAAATTTTCGTTTATTCTAAAAAGAGAGCGTGTATTATAGATAGACTGAGAATAGATAAAATATCGTTCATTGCACTCTCTTCTATACAACAGACTCGTATATAAAAGCATTTTTGTTCGACGATATTCAACAATAAAGGAGATAAATTGAGTTAAATTAGAAGATTATTTAGGGTTGAGCTAGGAGCAAGTAGAAGTTTATATAGAGCATCTTTCGCGCATTTAATTATTAACTTAAATTAATTAAACAATTTACGTTGAGGTGATAAAAACACCGATATAGTATAGGTTTATTTTTTAGATCAAATATTGGTATTGCATAAGATCATAAGCCGTAGCAGTTTATCTACGATCTTGTTTACATAAAACAATCTAGATATTGTAGAAAGTGCAATTACGTAACTAGTGATAACGAATGAGATTTCAGTACACTTTGTATCTACAGGTGTCTTATTATTGTATTTTAGCCAGGAACCTGTCTTCGTTAAACTGCTCAGATTTGATAATACAACAATGAAATAATACAACAATATGTAGCATTACATTGTTTAACATTAATACACTTGCCATTTCCACAAAAATATTTCTGATATTTAAATAAATAAATAAAGTGTCGTATTTTTTTCCAATTGTTCGTTTATAGTGGAGCTGCGATACTCGTTAAGAACGGCGAGTTAGCAAAACGAGCTTTGCGGAAAGTTACAACGCTCACTCATTGGTCCACTTTGTTAACTAAAAAATATATTCTCTAGCTTGTAAATAATGAAACAGTTGTAAATTCCTTAAAAAAGGCATATTTTCACCATAACTAGCAAATTCTTTTCGAAAAATATCAATAAAAACGTGGTATATAGAGTATAGGATATAATGAAATAATTTTTGTCCCAATTTTGACGTTGCTTTCACGCAAAAAAAAATTAAAATCCGGTGTAGCATATATTAAAACAATTGAAGGTTATTGGCTATTAACTAATTTCTACCATTTTTTTTCCAGCTGCCAAATCGGAGATGGTTAAATCGAAGCTACCAAACTCGGTGTTAAGTAAAATATGGAAATTGGCCGATGTGGATAAGGATGGTATGCTTGATTCGGACGAATTTGCATTAGCCATGCATTTGATAAATGTTAAAATTGATGGAAACGATATTCCTAATTCCTTACCCGAACACCTTTGTCCACCTTCGAAACGTGACATTTTTGACCATCAATGATTAAATTTTCACCTCACATCATTCTATTCCTTATATTATCATTCTATACCAAATAAAGATGACGGAATCCCCGTATTTTTACTAACGTATTTATATAACTATATGTTTAATGAAAACGTGTTTGGCCTTGTGATTTATTCTAAAGTAAAGATAAAAGACAGTAACTAATTTAAGAACAATAAGAGAGCTGGTTTATTTCAACGGATGGAACTACATTTATAATGTGATAGTTTTTTAAATGTAAATATGTAAATTTGTAATAATATTAAATTTAAAAAGAAAGAGAACAAGTTAAAAGTAAAATTGTCAGTTCTATTTACAACAATTATACAGTAAGTCAACTACTTTGTATATCCCTATATTTATGAAGAATTTGTAACTTTGTACAAAACAGAAAGAAAAATAAAACATTTCATTTTATGTACACCTTTCTAGTAGTAAAATTTAGTAAATTATATCTATTACGTACCTTCTTGTACACTCTATATATATATATAATGTATGTACATCTGTATCATCTGCTGTTGTTTTATTTTTCCCAACAAAAAAGATAGATATTTTGCAAAATTTATGTTTAAATATTGCAAATAAATGTTTGTACTTTATATTTTTTATTTTAAAATCCTTTTTTATCCTTTTTCCAATTTTTGTATTTAGTCACTCGAAGTCTTTCTAATACAAAAAAAAACTATTACGGTTGTAATCTGATAAAATTTTTCTGATTTTTAGAGGCATCTCTATATTTATTAGTCATCTTACAATTTCATTTTTAATTGAATAAATTTGAAACGTAGCTACAGGCGGAAGTTACTGTAAATTTTAATTTAATTGGGGCCAAGTTTAAATAGTTTGCATATTTAATTTATTTAAATCCTATACCCAAAAGCAATTTTATAAGAATAGGAAGGCTTCTTTATAATGTCAATGATTCAATACGTTATAAAATTTTAAATAATAAAAACTATAAAATTTATCAAAATCTAAATTGATAGTGTGATAACATTTCAAGCTTATTTGAACTATGTGTTTATGATATCTATTAGTGCAACAGGTCCTTCACCTTCAAAATTCAAAGAAAAATTAACATTAAAATGTTTATGAGAGAGGAGTTGATAAGTAATCATTTCATAGACCTTGAAAAGTTGAATTTGTTTGAAAAAGTGCGTTTTATCACACTTTTGGTTGATTTAGATAACATTTTCAACAATTTCTTACTCTTCGTGGGGACCGTAACTTGAGTACATAAAGTGAAGCTTAAAAAATGCACTGTGGCTGCAGAACATATTAAAATATTTTTAACCAAAGAATATTTATTTATATATTTATTGCATTGTTGAAATTTGCTTTGCAAATAACATAGATTACATTAACACATCCTTATAATTACTAAGTAATGGATCAACACGGGCATAACCGGGTTGTGCTCAACATTTTAAGCATAAGGCTTTCTTTATGGCCAATGCTTCACATGATTAACTATTGCAAGTTTAATGATTTTGTGGCTCCAACATAATAAGGCCACAAACGGTTATTCATTCACATTTAAGGGTATAGTTGTGGGTCTTCGCCTTTATGAAATTATTGTGGACAACCGAAATAAAAGATGGGGTTCCTGCTTCTAGCAGAAATAAAAGTTATAAATGTCGATTTCGTAATAGCGTTTATCTTAATACAAAGTGGATTCACGGTCGTGATGAGAAAAATACTTTACTTTAGTAGAAATGTCTTTCGGGTGATCTCGTGTAGTTAACTACACGACATCACCCGAAAGACATTTCTACTATGGATTACGGTCGTGAAAGCCTACACTCAACTAATACTTTACTTTGTTTTCTGTACGTATGGTAAGAGCTAAACACTTACTGGTGTTTCAGACATAAGCAACTCAAGTTAAAATTACAAGCGGCACGAAATAATAAAAAACATTTATCAAACGAGGTAAGTCTTGCTTAGGAAATAAAAATATTTAGAATTTTTTTTTTGATTTTGCTTATTGGATTAATGCGCAAAAACACAATGAATAAATTAATAGAATTATAAGATTTAAGGGGTTTTAAACAACCTCTTCCAAGACATTCTGTGTATTTCGTGGTTTAATAAATAATAAATAATTTTAGTGAATAACTTGAGTAACGTATTTCGGGAACATTTATAAGTTGCTTTGCTTAAGAATGAATTCCTGCAGTGCATGTTAGAAATGTGCAGAGGAGGAGATAATACAAATTATTTAGCTATTATTACAGATAAATTTTGGAGTTTTATTAATTTTTAAGAATATAACGCGGATGCTCTAGCTGCAACTGTAAATTTCAATTAAAAAATTTGCAAATTTGCGAAAAATATTCGAATAGAACTAATTTATAAAGTGAATATTTAAATTTTAATGTTAATTTCAAGACATCAAGATACAATTAAATTTCTAAGATAAAAATTTCGTTTCTGTTAAATAACTATGTACAGTGCGCCAAATTCTTTCCGGCGGGTGGGAGGAATTATTGTCCGCAATAAAATAACATTCGGAGTGCAAGAGATCGCGAATGTCCCTCAGTTTATGTATTCACGCGCTCTATAAGGACCGCCAAATTGTTTCGAACTCAAAGTTTGAAAATTGGGCTTGAATTCCAGACCAAAAGTTTTCGAAAAACTCAATGCCTATTCGATTGATTCTTTTTAGAAAATTAAGTTAAACACGTTTCAGATTACCTTAAAAATTCTTTCATATGATCAATTTTTCGAAATCAGCAGCTCAAAATTTAAAAAAAAAAAAAATTCCGAAATATTAATTCACCCTTTAATTGTTAATTTTGTCATATCTCCTCAATAAGAATAAATAAAACGGTATTCGGCACGTATATAATCATTCCGTTATAAATATATGCACGTATGTGTGTACACTACTCCCCGGAAGTTTGACTAAGGAAAATGCTTCAGTTTAATAATTTTTATTGCATTCAGCGATCATATATTTGTCTTAAACGCACCTGAAACTTAAATAACCAAATTAAAAATAGACCCAATTATTGCTCTCTACTTATTAGTAAGCCTGCAGAAACGAGTTGCTCTACACGGAATTAGCAGAGAATAGACAGACTCGTGTTTATTCGTCTCATAAGAATGGGTTCGCGTTGCCTACTGGTTTCCTTGAGAGTCGACAAAACACGAGTCTGTCTAGTCTCTGCTAATTTCGTGAAGTGTACTCGTTTCTGCAGGCTTACTATTTAGTCACACCTTATTGATGGGATCAAGCAGGCAAAGATTTTAGGAGATTCTCTCTCTCTGTTAGGTGATTGTGATAAGCGGTACTGTAAAGTAATAACTAAGCCTGCAAAAACGAGTATACTTTTTGTTGACTCTCGGGGAAACCCGTAGAAAAACGAACCCATTCTCATGAGACGAATAAACACGACTCTGTCTAGTTTTTTGTTAATTTTGCGAAGCGCAACTCATTTCTGCAGGCTTGGTAATAACAGTATTCGAGACACCCCGTGGCAAGTCAAAAATTAAATCTAGCCCCGTCGACAATAAAATATACCATCCTGCCGTGGCCGTTCAGGTTCATCACGAATAACCAGCCCAGCAGACGATCGTCTATTACAACTAATAAGTAAAGTTCGCCACTTTCTGTGCGCTTCACGAAATTAGCGGAGACTAGACAGACTCGTGTTTGTTCGTCTCATGAGAATGGCTACTGGTTTTCCTGAAAGTCGACAAAACACGAATCTGTCTAGAAAGCAATCGCCGGCTAGCGGAAGGGAATTTACATGGACGGAACTGGACGAACAGTGAACAAATATTTTACAAATTCTAACATGGCCACCACAGAGTCGATCTCAACTATCGAGTTTCTGTGGGATAGCTTCATAGAAAAGTCCGAATTGTTCCAAGAAAGAACTCTGGAATGTTTTCCAACAGGAATGGAACAAGATTCCAGATTAATCGAAGGGATACCGCAATTTGTTCAAGTAGTTCTCAATGGAAAGGATGGAATTTTTTACGAGAAAAATATTTAATAAAAATGAATCATTCATTTTTTAAACATTTATTACTTGGTCAAACTTCAACGGGCAGCAGTGTATGTGCTGTAGTGCGTTTGCAGACGCGGCTAGTTTTCTCGAATGACCCCATTGTCTTTAATGGAGACAAATATTTTCCGAACTTACACGATTACACACGTTGAATTTCAGCTACATATACTAAGAGGCTAGTGTAGTAAAACACGTGTTTACTGGTATATATCGATGTATCAAAGGTTTTGCGTGTATTGCAAATAATGTCCGTGGCGAAACAAAAATTAAAGAACTGAATTCTGAAAAACTGTTAGAACTGAAAGGAAATGGTTATCCTTTGCCAGAATTTAAAATTAGGTAAACTAGTAAAGACAAAATAAAGAAGACATCATAATTTCTGTAGATCTATTTGGCTGATTGGATTTGGTTGTGATGTAAGCAATTAATTTTATTGCCTTTTGTTTATACTAAAAAAAAAGAATTTTTCCTCTTTTCGTGGGTGCGACTCAAAAAAAGGAATAATTGGGTAGGAGTGGCGGAAATTGATTCTATTAGTAGGATTTTATCTTTAAACATCATGGAGATTCTCTAAATTGTAAAAAGGTTATCAGATAATCTCAAAGTCTGCTGGGAATTGTGATCAAGTTTTTTTGGTAAATTAGTTGTATCGAATTTGAAAACTACCGAAGTTATTCAGTACGCCGAGGATAGCAATTCCAACGCAAATAATAGCTTAATTTGAGTAAATGAGAATAAGACTTCATTAAATTTCACGGTCTTATTTACATCAATTACACGCCTTATTCTATTATGAACCATCATATAGTAATCATGCGTTGAATATACGGAAGTTGTTTTTAAAATAAAAACAAGGCCTTCAAGAATAAAGTTTCATTTCGCAAAAAAAAAACATAATTACATTGTATACAAAAGAGTCTTCTACATATTTTAAACACAAAACGATGAAAGAACAGGGGTTAAGTGTTAAAGAAAAAAGAAAATATTAAGTAAAGGTAATTTTATAAACGATACAAACAAAAATTAAAACGCTTCACTTTGTCTTATATAAAATACCCTTTGTATCTGTGTCCTTTTTTAATTCTCAATATTTTTTAGAAAGTGCTACACTGCTAATAATTATAAATTATAACATTAAGGATAGTAATAACAATAAAATGAAACCTGCATTGAATTCAGTATTGCATGTACTTCTGCCGTGTTATATATTTAATATTTTTTTGAATATATAATATATAAATCTACAAATATTATGAACATAAAAATAATTGCAGAACATTGTAGTATTTGCTTTTAGTTAAATACAATGATTTATTAAAATTTTCATTTTTCACTGTATTAATAATGAACATCTAAATACAATAATAGTTCTGCTCTACTATATTGTATTCCATTCAATTGATTATTAAGATTACGAAAAGTAACAAAAACATTTTATTCCATTAAAACGCATGTACTGTATCATTCATATAATTAGATTGATTAAATTAGTTTCTACGATAATAATAAAATAAGTAAAATCGTATTGATTAAAATCAACACTACATTTCATCGATTTTTTGCATTTTTTTTTAAATCAATTGCCGTAAATATCCATAAAGCCGGCTGCCCACCAAACGATTCCGACGCGACCCAACAGATGTGATTGAAGTAGCGTTAGATTGCATCGGCGGACATAAACGGATTTAATAGATGCTTTCATTTACAGAAAAAGTAAAACCCATCTTAAAAATTATTTAACAAATGATTATCGCTTCTGTTTAACATGAATTCGCTAACTTAAACTTATATAAGTATCATATTACTTCATATTAAAAGTTAATTACACAAGATTTCTCAAAATCCAATAATAATAGTTCGTTACATTATACAGGGTCGTATTTCCATGGCGTGGGTGGGTGTTGTGCTCCCATTCAAAGTCAATGTTGGGAAAGTGACGCTTCGTAGTAGAGAGACAACAAGGATGGTCGATTTTGTTTGTTTTAAAACGTTATTAATTAGTCAGTATTTTGTTGTAATTCAGTATTTTTTGAGCACAGGTGTACTTCTTTTTATCACAACGAAACCAGTTCACCACTCGGCGTCTCCACTAGCCTTTTGAAAGAGATAGTCTTCACCGTTTAAGTTCATGATACCATCTTTTAAATGAAACTTCCACTTATTGCGACTTCTAGTAATCTGCAATGATCGAGAAGACCATTAGATTGATTCCAATAATTATTTAACAATAATTTATCTTTACCTTATCATATTGGCACACAACAACGTTCTCTGTGTCGAACAAATCAGCCGGGTCTTCATCGGTAACATCATCTTCAGAGTTCAGAGGTTCCTCCTCTGGTCCTCCTTCATCGACTTCTTGTTCATCGTCATCTTTATCTTCATCTGCATCGTCCGAAGCATCATCATCATCAGTACCATCTTCATCTTCATCTGACGTATCCATAGGGCCGTCAACTTGCAGCCTCAATATCGGTCTATCATTGATTCTCGATGTAGAAGGTTTCTCCTCGTCATCCGAGGAATCTAACATATGCATTCCGTCACTTTGTATCACAGGTTTCGTAATTTGTCTAACAGCTGGTTGCTGTTGGCTTAATACTTCATTTACATGTTGCTGAAGTACCGTCGAAGCTAGAGCAGGAGGTAAGCTCATTGCTGCTGTGATAATTGGACCCGTTAGCACTTTATGCAGTTGATTTCCTTGTAATGCCATCGCTGGGACTTGTATCGTCAAAATACGCGGAGCTACAGTCGCTCCAGGTTGAGAGGGTAATGTAATTTGAATTGGGACCATCTTAGCATCTAATAATTGAGGCACAGCTTGTGTCTGTACATGATTATTTGGAGGTACTTGTCCTACGACTTGTTTCACTACTTGTTGCTGGGTTTGTTTCGGAAAACCGTTCACATCATTTAGTTTTTTTAAACCTATATATAAAGAATATCCATTTACAAAGTCAATCGAGTTGTATTCGTTACCTGCCTTGTTTCTCAACATCACTCTGGTTCTCAACGGCCTTTGTGGCACGCAATTTTGTCTCCCATGCTTGCCGTAGTTCCATTAACACTTGCTCGTCAACTCCATCTTCAAGGAATAGATCTTTAACGCCGTTTATTACATCTTCTATTACCTCCAAATAAACTTTAAGCTGGAAATTAAATATTACATCAATACATCATCAAAGGCAGGGTAATATGTTTATTTAAAATATTACCGTTGTCATATTAGATAAAAAGTTACTATGCAGTTTTATAATAAAGCCAGGATTTCTGAAATTTTAAGCCAACATAGTTGAAACTATTTTTTTACCAGATTTATTTTAAAATAACTCCTCAATTAAGTACATTGTGATATGAAGATGTTAATACAAATGTCACCTACTACTGCTCAATAGAACTGCGTTGTTACCAACATTTTCGTTTCAGAAATAACTAACGAGTTGTTACAATAAAAATGATATTAAACGCAAATTGCTGACAGTCGGAAAAATGTAGATTAACGCACCAGCAATGGAAACGTATTAGTAAACATTATTTTTAGAATTAACCAAGCATTTTCCGCAGTTCTGAAACGTTATCGGCGATATCGAAAATTCCCGTGTAGGCATAGTAATTTTTTACTGGGTTCTTCGTTTTATGTGCAAGTAAATAGTTGTTTTGTCAATATATTATATACGTACCACTGCCGATTTACATAATGCCGATGCCATAGCGTAGAATAACTAGCTTGCAAAAAAAAAGAAAAAGACGAGCCGTTATAAGATCTTCATTATTGTATTATCGACTTTCTCTTGATATATGCCATTTTGTGCATATAAACCGCAGAGAATACATTAAATATAGCCTGCAACAAGTACCTGTCTGAACTTAGCCGTGTATGTAAATTAGCAAACTCGTTTCTGATAGTGCACCTCCGACTATTTTTATTCTACGGATGTGGAAAATTTAAAGTAGATATTATTTTACGTGTACGTATATTTATTTCGATTACAACGGTTACATTAGCAACAAAACTTAACATTTAATTTAAATGATTCTTAACAGCCTAATCTGTAATCTCCCATTACCGACACCCTTCATAGTCGACCTCATACCTCCTAGATGGCGTCGCTTGTTTGCTTGTTTTAATTTAAATAAAATATTTCAAATACGGGGGAATTACTTCAATAAATTTTAAAATTCCCAAAATGTACAAGCAAATTACAGAAATTACAAATTAACAAATTAAAATTAACATAATTTGACCAATATCTTCTATATAACTGACATACACAATACAATTATAGAAGGAGATGACGTCACTTATAAATGTCAGCTTTTGAATATAATGGCGATCGGGGCTGATCAAAAAAATACGCTAAGAAAATCGCAGCGCAGAAGATATTTTAACTGATTTTGTGTTAATCCTCCGCAGGTAGCAGCGTAAGCATGGACTGGGATTGAAAATAATGCAATTGGAACTTTGGAGAGTAATAAAATGTTTAATAACTGTAACAATTGTATTGCACTTGTATACACTATGAACTAGTTACTATTAGTTGAAAATTCAGTCGTAATTATTGTTTTATCGATATTATCCCGTAATTATTGCATGATTTACCTTTTATAATTCGGTATGTTTCGCTGGGAACCGCTTTAATACTGCATTGTAAAGATTGTAGAAGGCATAAAAACTAACCGTGATTATGACCACTAACGCGACAGCGAACACTACACTCAAAAAACTTCCGTCAATTACACCAGTAGCTTGTCGGTTATTTCTTCTGCCTTCGTTAACGTCTAAACCGGCAGATTGTCTTTCGGCCATGGCCCTTTTCATATTATTTAATCTCTGACGTAGCTCGTCAATGGTCTCGCTGGGATTCTCATCGCTTCCTAAATCAGGAAATGGGGCATGGGTAATTATAATGAAATTACATAGCTTATTGTACCTAGCAACCTACCTCTTTCCATCGTGATACGCACTAGATGCAGTTACTTACATATAATTATCGATTTGCATTAGTAACAGTAACACTTGGGCACACTAGAGATGTGGTCTTCGCTTTACAGCAGCCCTTGGTGCAGTGGCGTTGCTGGGCAACAGAAGGAAATGCTTGAAAAGCGAAACCAAGCGCTTAATTCCGGAACGCGAGCGGATGACAGAATATTTTTCCGCTTGGATAGATATCGGAGAAAATTATTCTTTAAGTTCGATCTTTTTTACGGTACACGACTTTTTTGATTGGCATTTCTATCTATACGGGCAATTTTCCCGGAAGATTGAAATAAATATTTATTTTTTCGCGAGATGTCCGGTCAACCGCGAAAATCCGGGTTGACATTTTAGCGATACTGTTTTTCGCAGATGATTTATCGATGCTTCGGTAGATAGAAAGATATCTATTAAAGTCCCGCTGGCGATTCTGGGGTGGTTTTTCTGGGATGAAACCCTACGCTACTGGGGTATGTAAATTGCGCATGTGCCAGATCCTATAATCAACTAAAAAGTATATCCTTTCCTCGAAAGTCCTGCACTTCGATTTTAAATTCTGTTAACATTTACCATTTCGAATAGGGGACGCAGATATCTGAAGCATCCGATCGTACGAATTCGCAACTGGAGGAAGTGCGCAACTTCCGTAAAGTTCACCGGATATCGAACATAGCGTTGCCAATTCGAAAAGAATCAAAAATAGAACGAGAAAGAAAAAAGTTAATTCAGTTCGTTCGCTGCCGATGCGAAAGAAAAGTTATTAAGATAAACGGTGATGCAAATTTTTTTTTGAGTGATTCGATACTGATGTACGCAACAAGTCTTATAAATTTGCGATCGCATTTTAACGTTCGATGTAAGTGATAATGTCTATATGTTATAGTAGAAATTATCCCTTAATATATATTGAGGGTGTTCAGGAAACGCGAGTGTTTAATTGTTTCTTTACTTTCCCTTATTTGTCGTTTATTGTTTTTAATTTTTTTGAGCAGTCTTTGATCGATTGTGTTGTATTTACCGGTTTGTTATTATTAAAAATTTAGCCACGTGTTTGTGTCCCATTGTTTTTGTAGATTCTTTCAGTTGCCCCTTATTCTATAACACTATTGATTTTTCATGGGGTAACGAAGCCGCACCTATGTTGAAGATTCCCGCACGTTTTAAACAATGTGACCTGAGTGTTTCCCTTGCGTTTGATTATTGTGACTGCATTGTCAACATGGGTACACGTGCTGCTGCATGTAAGCAATTTCTCAATCCAGAAACATTGTTTCATATTTTTTATAAAAAAAAAAAAATTAAATGTTTAGTTATATATATATCGTTTTCCTTTTTTCCGTTTTATTTTCGAATAACTAATATAAAGAAGTACGTATTATTCCCTTTAGAAGCCCTAGGCGTTAAAGAAACGCATACTACGCGAGAATGTTTTACGGTCACTGACTTTTCATTCATGCCTTGTGTTGATTTACTATTGTCTACAAGGTGTACTTGAAAATTATCCCTTTATGTTGAGCTAATCAATTATCTCGATGAATAGATTTAACGAACGGATTCTTACCCCCGAAACAAACGTATTCAATCAATTTAATTTGTTATTTTTCATTGTATCAATCGGGTTAATTAGTATGGCGACCTTTTCGAAATAATTCTGCCCCAATTAGATATCAAACTTCCTCGACAATGTATTATTCCGATAATTAGCCGTATTACTCTACATTATTGACGGAATCCCGCGCTATCCTCCTCTGTCTCACGTTCTCTCTCGTCCTTCGCTTTCGAGCCTCCAGGGGTTCAATATATAAAGTGAGGCGTCCTCAAAAGTTTTATCATTATACGCTTTGAGGAAACTTTTTTATTTTTCATTTGATGTCGAGAGAGATAATTTATTTCGTTTTATTGAAACGCTTTGCGTGACATATATCGGTTTTCTTCTTTATATTACTTATTCTCCATATTCGTATTTTTTTACCTTTGAATGATGACAGAAATGCTGATTAGTTTACATGTATTTAGGCACTTTGTGGAAGTATCCATTATTAAAGGAAACATTTCCTTTTATTTAATTCTTTTCTTGAAATTTATATGTCCTCATAAAAGATGACCTGAATTTTCTTAAAGTTGTCGTTGCAAATGCAATAATTCTCTCAATAATTTAGATCATCTTTTATAACGTGTTCAATGTAACGGTAAGCATTTTTCATGTATTTTTTTCTATTTATCGTACTTATATATTTCTTCTGCTCTATTTCGACCATACCTAAGGTAAGTTCAAAAGACTAGCAAATGTATACTTTCAATTTTGAGTGCGTAGTAGCTGTTTTAAATGTTTTTGCATCCGTTCGAGCCTTCGAGCTTCTTCCTTAAATAATGTTTTATTAAAATGATCTGCAGTTACGCTGAAAATACGCAGTTTATACGATGTACAGCTACGTCTAATGCAAGGGGCAGTGCCTTCACCATCAGGTTCCGATATAGCAAGCACAATAAAGTACTTCACGCAAATACTTTTAAGTAATTTTAAAATGCGACAGTCTCAAATATCATGCTAACACTAAAAGTGTTTCAGCTGTTTTAAAAGATGTGCCAAACTCGCCGTTAGAACTGCTCAAAAATCCGGAAATGGACGCAACGAGGATGGCTCTTTTTCCAAGTTTAGATTATAAGGCGCTTTATAATTCGTTGATTCCTCTAATCGAAGTAGCTCCGTTAATTCAATATGGATTACACGGTAAATAAATCGAAGAAAATATAAGAACTTTTTTAGTAACCCTCGTATACTTTCGATTCATTATACGTAACGTGAATTGATTTTCTCGTGCAAAAAGTAACTTTCTGCCACCCCCAATTATTTTGCCGGCGTCTTCTTTCCCGTGAATTTCCATCATATTAAAATTTTCCGAACTATTAGACGCATTTTGCTTGTTATATTGATTCCCGATTTCAGAGTTGAAGAAAGTTCTTGTAGCTTTTTCCGCCTCATTTGTTAACGAAACATTTTCAACATTTATAGAGGTGGAATTTTTTTTTTCCAGCGTTTGGACAAGCAATATTACAATGCCTGGGATGCCTTTTACCGTTTCTTGAACATGAATTGATAGATAATTTGCCTTACTTGACAGCATCATCTGTAGCTGTTCTACCGAGTAGCCTTCATCAAGATATTGTGAATTCTCTGTGTTTTTATATTTTACCGTTTACCATATGTAAGTAGACTATATTTCAAAAAAGAGTTATTATCTATAAGGATTTCTCTAGCTCGTCATAGCAATAGTGAACAAGAGATTTATCAATCGGTCTCCGCTGTAATAATGATGGTTTTTCAATACTCGACAAATCCAGCTCACCACTGTCAGTTGTTAGAGTGTCTAATGACGTTAAAGCAGAACATTTTAAAAGATATCTTAAGCGTGATAGCATATGGTGCAAGCGCAGCACGTTCCTCAGCCGCCAAATTACTTTTCTACTACTGGCCGACGTTCAACGCGAATTTATTCGATAGGAAGGGTCTCATATGTAAATTTGCAGGTACGGTTAGATATATTTTAGAAATAATTATTCGTATTAGAAATTATTTAAGGAGATCCCGCACCATTTGTTTGTCAAAACGACAAGTGCCCTAACGCTGGTAGTGCCGAAGCCGCGAAGGTCTGTTACGATCATTGCATATCGATAACTTACGCTTGTGATACTCCTCCACCTTTATATTTATGTATCGAATGCGCGAATGAGATCCATCGGAAGCATCCGAATCAGATGTTTTTCGACATTTTACATCCGATGCAACAAGTTTCCATGGTTTGCGAAAATAAGGTAATACCGCTTTTGCCACCGGCTAATTTCGAACGCAGTTATTTTTATTTTATTTGAATAGAATTGTAGGTCCACCGAAAAATTAGCAATATCCATATGTTTTTCTACCGAATGCGCGAGTTATAATGGCAATCATCCTATAAGATACTGCGAACAGTGTCACAATAATAGGCATAATAATAAAAGAGGTGGTGATCATATCGTTCACAAATGCATACCACCTACGTGGTCCATGGATACGGAGATGCAAACTTACATGGTTGAAGCCATCATTAGCTTATTGAAAGAGGCTAAAGTGCCGACGGTGGAACAAAGTGATAACGATGAGAAAAGTAGTTCAACAGTCGTTGACAATATGACCGTTGAAGACCGGCAACTCTTAGGGAGATACGGTGTTTGGTTATTAGTCGGAAGATGTAGCCCTACTGAAAAAACCCCGGATGAAATCCTTGGGAGACTATTAGCTATGCTATTCCATTGGTTCCACGTCACCGAATCTCCATTAGAAGGTAATTCCAATAATTCCTTTCATAAAAAAATCACATGATTACTTTATTAAAATTACTTCAGATCAAGAAGATAACCCTTTAGAAAAATTAAAAATCGAATACGTGTGTGATTGGTTAAGAAATTTAAGTAAAACCCATTATAAATTATTCATTTCATGTTTGTTACCGCATCCGCCTGAATATGCAAGGGTTGGAGGTCACTGGTACGTTTTCCTTATCAAATCTAAGGCCACCATCGAATATTTCTTTGTACTTAGGGACACCTTGGCGTCAAGAACCTCTCATCTGAAAGACGGCTTAAACAGATTGTTCTGCTTGGTGCCATACGAGGTAATAACGCAGGAGATATGGGATTACGTCATACCGCATTGGATGGACGCGATAGTTAATGATGTACCTGTTAAAGAGCTTCCCGAATTGCGTGCGATCTTAAGTAAAATCCTAGATACGGGAATAAGTCCGCTTGGCTTCGACGCAATAAAGATGTACCATTTCGTCGCTGTAAGGTTCGAAAATACTACAGCAAAGGTACAGCAAAAGGCTTTACAATGGTTACAAGTAAGGAAATCTCTTTTCGACCCGAAAATCTCCATTTAACATTTTTTTTCCCCGCGTAGACCATAACGTTGTTAGAGATAGTTATACCTTTACATTTGTTGTTTACGATTTTCCAAGATGGAGTTAAATATATGAAGAACGATCTCCATTCCGAGGAGGTCACGAAGAAAAAAAGCAATAACGGAAAGAAAACATGTAAGTCGATAATTCTCTTGAGGGTACATTTTGAATTAAAAAAATTTAGCCGTAGATGACTGTGATTCTAATAACACATCAATATCAGATCACGAAAATCATTTAATAAATCAAACCGATTTTGAAACCGACGCCGAACACAATTTATTTTGTTGCATACTTATGTTAGATATCCTATTGAAACAGATGGAACTGCAAGAAATCGATAAACATACCGGAATTAATTCGTCGTTAAGTAGAGACGTGTGCTCTCTATTGAAATCCATGCTAACAGCTGCATGGATTGGCAATCACACTTGCAATAACAAGTCGGAATGTGGATATTGCGAATCTAGTATAATGTGGCACCAATTATCGCTCCATCTTATAAAGTTCTTAAGTCCCATTTATCCTGTACATCCCCCAGATGTAAGCACTTAGATTTACCTTTTCAAGCAATTACAGTATTGTAATAATTTTTATATTTTTCAAGGCACCGATCGAAGATAACTACGAAAACGGGCACAGCCGCAAAAGCCCGCCGGAAGGCGATAAGAAGGATTGTAAATCGGACGTCGTGTTGAACATGCCAACCCCTGACGTACCTTCTGTAGGGGGTGTACTTGTACACATGCCACACGTGTGTTCTGTACGCAGTTAATAGAGATCTCGATAATAGTAAAAGAGCGATAGTGAATATAACAAAAGAACGTTTAAAAATGGAAGATTTATTGTAACTGTCAATATTGCTGAAAATATTGGCCGATAAATAGAGGAAGATTTACATATAGGGTAATAGCGGGAACAATCCAACGTTTCAGCAGTGATTATATTATTATCTTTAGAATAGATTTTCTTTTGCAACATCTATCTTTAGAGATAATAATATGATCACTACTAAAACGCTGAGATTAATATAACTCTGACAGTATATACTGACGTTACCACACTGTATATTTATATCCTATATGTTTCATTTTTAACTAAAATCTCATCCACAGCTAAATCACATATCTAGATAAAATCGATACAATTAAACTCAGAACTCTTCATCACTAACACTCTTTCAGTATTATGGGGATTTTAGATTTTTCCAATTATTTTCCCAATATTATCGAGTATTGAAATATGTTTCTTCCAGATTATGACAGCTACAGTCGAGACTGTCTCAGAGCAATTGGACTTAGCTGCAATAATACCCGCTGAAAGGGTAGTTAACGCTGTAACCAAAACGATAACTCTTGCCGAGATAGAAGAAAGTAATTCGTTTATTACGTAGTAACAATTTCTTGGAATTTACGCAGGTTTTTCTTACAGCTGCAACGCCTCAGTTATTAAGCCACGATGAATCTTTAGAAGCTAATCACGATGATGAAATGAGGAACTTCTGGTACACATCGTATGGTAAATTTCAATTTAACGTTGAAGAATTACCCGAGCCACTTCTTTACATTTACCAATTGCTTCAAGTATGATGTTCCATGAATTTTTTTTGGGATTACTAGGTTTTTTTTTCTTGTAGGAATTGCCTAAGGTTGACAAACCTGATGTGTTATATTACATGCTCCAATGCTTAAACGTGCTATGTTTACACGGGGATGCTTGTACTAAAGCTTCCAAGGAGCATCGCGGTTTCTTTATATGGTGCCAAGAGAATTTATTGATCAGGAAGTATGTTTACGTCTACGTCTTAAGGATGAATTCTTGAAAAATTGTTAATTTCTTATAGTTTATGGAATTTGCTGAACTCGGAGCATTCCCACATCTGCCAGGAAGCTGTGCCATTGCTCCTTCATTGCATAACTCTTCCAGCCGGTTCAGACGTGTTCTGGAGAGTTATCGAAGAGCAATTTCATAGCGTAGACTGGCGGGTTCGCTTTGTAGCTGTGGAGAGAGTTACCGTATTAGCCAGATTTATGGATTCGAGTCCGCTGAGGAATATATTGCCTTTACAAGCTGCGTTAGCCGATGCCTTCTGTTACTTGATTTCCAGTATGGATGATCCGAACGTCTACGTAGCCCAGCGAGCAACCCTGTATCTCGGCACAATTCACGATTCAGCTGTAAAAGTAAATATTTTTTTATTAATCTCTTACTATTTTCACAGATATTTTTTCCAAAACTCTCAGTGTCCTTATTTTTTGCTTAGATCTCATGCCTAGTGTTACTTGTTCATAGCTTCCCCATATTGTATCGAAGTATAAAATAAAATGTGCGCTTTTTGACGCTTAATTTCAACATATCAATGTTAAAACCATTGCATTCATGTATCCTGGGCATGTTAAATGTACACCCGCTGTACATACAGATGTTATTTCTTTTTTACCGTAATGCGTATGTCGTAAGTCACCTATAGCTACATTTTTCTCTTATCTAGTCATTAATAATGTGTCTGGAAACCCAATTTGATTCTGTGATAGTCGATAGGCCAATGGTGCTTCAATCTATATATCAGTTACACAATTCGTTAAGCGAGAGGAAAATCTTAACGTGGGAGTTCTTTCTCAACCGATTTGATTCGCTCTTCCTAGAAGCTCAAATTAATCTCGAGAAGTCAGGCGATATCTCCTCAACGTATTTGAAAGGTACGTCAATTATAGCGTCCCAACATCTATAATTTATAGATGCTATAAATTGTAGATTTGAGGGACACCGATTTAACCAGCGAGGTCTTCATTAGAAAACTTCACCGCGCCCAAGAAGCTCTATCTCATTCAGATGGAAGCGGTGTAAGTTCCGTGAAGACTCTTAGTGCTAGCTTCGGCACTAAATGGCCTTATAAACGCACAATGTCGGCTCCGGCCTCTATAGTGCCAAGGCACGAGAATAAGGGTAGGTTTTCAGCTTCTAGGTTTCGAGCTTTGGAGCGCGTTTTGAAAATTAAATATTTTAGTTATAGAATCAAGAGAAAAAGTTTATAGTCGTCAAATTTCTGCACCAATATTGAAACGGAAAACGTCTAGATTTGGCTTGGGTCAGTTTTTAGGCACTGTAAACAACATTTCAGGTAGAAACTAGATTTAGTGTCTTGCTGTAGTTGCCGCATGTTGTGTGTACCTTCATTTTCGTAAGTTTCTACATTTTTACCCTCCTATACTTTTTACATCTCTTTTCAAATCTATATGGCTCGGCATGATCTGTAAGTTGTCTAAGGCGAATTTTCGAATCGCATTAACGATAGGATGTGTTTTAGACGGTCACGTCCAATCGATCGCTGTTGTCCACGATCAAAATTTGTTGGGCGTCCTGCAAAGAGTTATCGATCTAGAGGAAGTCGATCGTGAAACAATGCACTTGTTAGTTTTCCTGTTGATGCAATTCCTATCGAGGTCAGATCAAGCTTTCCCCTCCGAGGAGAAGAACATGTCGAAAACGCAGGGAATCGTATTGAAACACTTGTATTTATTACTAGGTTATAGTCAGAACGATAGGATCTTATTTCTTCCACCTCAAAGGTTGAGGTCTTCACCAGCTTTCAGCGTGTTTCTGTCGAATTTACCCCAGTTATTGGATCAAAATCATTTAATGGGGAAGACCTTATTACCGACGTCTTTGATGCTCTTGCAATATGCTCCTTCGCCGTTTTATATTCCAAGCAGTATAGAATTGCAACAACCGGCGTATAGCTTGTGGGCATTGGAACCACATATTCGAAAGAATTGGTTGATGTCATTGGTCGTTTTGTTATACAAGGTATTCCATTCCCGTCTTACGTTCTCATTTTTCTTACGCTCGCTTTTTACAGTATCAATATAATCAGCAACCGCATTGCGTACAGTTGACATCGTTGATAAGGATTGTGTTGAATACACTGGATTCACAACACCATCATTGTAGAAGGATTCCAGCAACGATAATCATGGGAGCGCCTCCTTCAAGGTCACGGGGTAAAAATATTCCATTTGTTAAATTGACAGGTCCCTAATCCTTTAAGATTTTAAAATTTAGATGTTAGTCAACCGTCTTTAGGAACTGAAAACGAACAAGCTGATCGCTTAGTATCGACGCCACCTCTATCCCCGATGTACTCATCAGATGGCCAATCAGTACATATGTCAGTAAGTTCTAAAGGTGGTAAGACGCAGGTAGTTTATATTAAACCATCATCAGCTACAAGCATGGAAACCCATTGGGAAGAAGCTATACAATGCACACACCCAGAAAAGCATTATTCCTTAACGAGCAAAGTTACAGAGGTCGCTGATGTCGACGATACCGAATCAGAATTGATCGTTATCCCAGAAAGTGATATGTCTGACAGTACCCTGCACGATAGCGTACAGGATTCTTTCGACGAAGGCACTGACGACCTATGCTGCCCATATCCTAAATCAGATAAGTCCTGTACGATAACGAAAAAGGACCACTCGGTACGCTCGATCCAACACAAAAGACCGACTTGGATCATCGGTAGCGAAGAAGAGTCGATAAAATCTTGGGAAAGCAAAACATGCACTTTACAAGAAGTGAAATACGACAATGGTAACAACTTGAAGTACATAGATCTTTCGAAAAACTGCTCTAAAGTATCGAGTTTAGCTAGTACTGTGGCTGTAGTTGCAGGAGCTCCAGCAAAGACTGTAACTACAGACTCCCACAGACAAGTTACGTGTTCATCTATAGACACCCAACACATTGGGAAACCTGCTCTAGTAGGTAAACAGAAAAAAATAATCGAGCCCTGTATAACTCCTGCTAGTACGCCTGTGTCAGACTGCGAAGAATGCTCTAAGAATCAAAATCAAATGCTGCCAGTGCCTACTGTTGAAAGATTATTGCCTATAGGAGCTATAAGACAACAAGGTAATTAATTCTAGTACGTTAGTTACACATAAACACGAAAAATACACTCCATTACTTTTGTAAAAATCAAGATATAATGGTCCATTGTCTAAAATGGAAGTTATCATGATCATAGGTACAACTCGATGGACTTAGCGAATTAAAATTAAACGGGTACCATTTCAGAACCATCGAAAGCCAGCATGTATAGCCATATTATGGACACGCAGCTAGAATTGCCCAATAGGGAACGCCTTCTGCCTATAGGTCAATACAGTAAAGACGTATCACAATTAGTTGATAAGGTTAAACAAACTTTAGGATTAAACGCTCAGTTAAGTAGAGTAATGGATTCTAGTAGAAAGACGGATAATGGTCGGGAGTATCACCCGAGTCAAAGCCCTAGGAAGCTTATTAAGCAGGTGGCTTTGGAAAGCCCAACGCAAGGGGATTTTGACGAAACGTACTCCTATAAAAGCGCAAATTTGGACACTAAAAGTGAGTTTGTTTATTGACTAAAATGTATCTCTCGAGTTTTTACTGACTACCTTAGATAAAACAAGTAAAGACAACAGAAATATTATATGTGCCGGTATTATAGCCACCCACATATTTTATTTTAAAGGAGAACCAATATTGAATCATAAGAATGCAATGAAAAAAGTTGGGCATTTTGTCATAGGAACCTCTAACAAAAGCCGAAGGCCGAGATTTTGGTTCAGCCCGCAGTTATCACCGAAAATCGAAAGCAGCGACATGAAACAGAGCTCGTTCAGAATCGGAGAGGACTGTGCCAGCGAAAGGTAACTCGAATCTTAACCGTTTGAACCAAATCTATCCAGAAATAAATCTTCCAGATGCTCTGAATGTGGAACTGTTAGAGAAGAATATAGCGACGAAGAAATAGGTTTGTGCATAGTGAGTTTAGGAACTTTCATACATAGAGAACCAGCATTGGCTGCTCCTATGTTGCCAGATATACTGAACATAGTCGCCAAGTAATTATTTATTACATGTAGAGCTTTGAGAGAATCTAGACACATTTTTAATTTTATAGAGTTGCAACGACCGTAATATACCCGTGGCAAAACGATAGCAACATCCATCTTCCTGGTGGTGCTGTGAGCGTTGCACATCAATTTTTAAGATGCGTATTGCACCAGCTTGCTCCAAACGGTATATTCACTCAAATGTTTCAAACTAACGCCAATGGTAAGGTCTTTTCATATAATTTTTACGCATTCACTAAAGAGTATTGATCGCAGAAACATCCAGGACGCAATTTTTTAAAAGCGTTATCCAAGCATTGGTCGATTTCAACGAGTTAAACCCTGTAGCACCTCTACAATTGCTTCTAGAAGTATATCTTTCCGCATATTTGTATTCGTTGCAATTAAATCGATAAATTCCAGACTTTGAATTCGAAAAAAACGTTACCGATCGATGTGTTACCGATAATTTTGCAAAACGTTTCGTGCTATTTGGATTGTTTACCTTTGGAAGCGGCATTGGGACCAAATTCGCCTTTATGGAATAACGTGTTGCAGCAATTAGAGACATTTTTTCGCAGACTTATTTTTCTGTTACATACTGTAGATGATCTTTCTCCGTTGCTAAAGATTATAATTACAATTTTCAAGATCCCACTGATAAGCCAGTACAAGGTATGTATTTTTAACGAAGCGATATCGATAAAATTATTGGAAGATTCACTTTTTTCAGGGGATGCTAGAACCGTTTTCGAAAATATTGAGCTACGCAATTCAAACGAACGTTATTCAGTATAGCTATTTGGTCGATATATGTTTCTTATGCAACAGAGCTTTTATCAAGGTAACTAAATAAAATTGCATGCAAGTTTGAAAATATTCAGTTTCAGGACCGCGATAAGCTCATCTTAAGTCGTATGGTTGTTTTTGAGTTGGTGCAAGCATTGAAATTCAAGACGTCTATTCCAGATTCGAATTTATTAATGCTAATAAATTTAATTCTACAAGTAAGCTTTTAGTATTATGTGATTTTTTTCAGGTGACCTTGAGATTTTACAGGACGTCGGAGGATCGATACCGGCAAATGTGGTTTTGAAAGATTCGAATCAATTTTCGATAGATTACACCCCAATTTGGAATACTAACGTCTCGGAATGTATGAAGATGCATCTATCTGATATATTAGAATTTCTTACCGATTTCCATACGTTAGCTAAGATCAAAGTACGTAGGTATTGAAAGCTTTCGCCGCTGTAATTGATTGAGAAATTTTAGAGTTACTGTAAAGGTGTAACTGTAGGATTGAACGAGGATACGTTAGGAGGGATCTTCAAATGTAGTGTAGCTCAATATTTAGCTTTAGAAATAACTAAAGGTAATGGACGAGATAATAGAGCTGTTACTAGGTATCTACCGTGGTTGTACAACACGCCTGTGGCTCAGCAGACGTAATATATTTTTTGTATTGTAAATATGCAGGTTCATACAGTGTGTTTGCATCGTTTTTGCCTTAGGCCTAGGGAATTTGTTGAATGTATTGGGCACGTTAGGTTATTATCATGGCTACTATTGGGATCCTTGACTCATACCGCTCTACATGGTACATCATCAGGCCACACCAGTCAACCTATACCACAGGAAGCATCTTGCCAAATCGCCGATCATATACAAGTCATTATGGCAGGTTTTGCTGAGCAACCTAAAGCATCTGTATTACACATGTCTTCCTTATTTCATACTTTTATACTATGCCAGGTGTTACTTTGCTTATTCTAAAGCGATTCATTTAATTAAAATCATATTTTTAAGCTATGGACAGTGTATTTAGAACAAGGATTAGTTGCTCATATGCACGTACCTGAGACATGTAACATTACGATGAATATATTATTTGATTTTTGGAGTAAAGTGACACCATGTATACTCCAATTAGTCCAACAATCAAAAATGGTTAGTTACACTGTTAAAAAATTAAATTATATAAAATGTTATAAACAACACATAAGTATCGGCACACTCGAAACGGCTGTCCCGGATTATTTATTATATTACTATATAATAAATTAATTTTGTGTGGTGCGGAGGGTGCCGATACTTATGTATTGTTTACCATACTACGCCACAGTCCTTGCTATCATTGTTGATAAAATGTTATGATTGTTATAGTTAAGTGAAATCGTTAGTTTACATTTTTTAAGTATGTTGGAAGCCTTAATCGAGTGTCATTCAACATTTATGGGGAAATTATTGCCTTTATGGACACCTGTGTTATCATCAAATCATATGCAGGTACATTTAATAGATTTACGCTAGCTTTCGGGGAGTAAACATTTTAATGTTATTATTACAGTTACCTGGTCAACTTCAAGTGAGATTACAGAATTGTTTAAACTTCATTCCTGTAATTCATCCTGAAGTTTTGCCTGAAAAATCCAAGCCGAATCTAAGCAATCCAATTTTGCTAAAATGGTTACAACGTTTGCAGTTTAAAATGGGACAGATAGAACTTCAATCATCTACGGCAACTCAATTTTATTCACTTTAGTTTATAGAGTTTTTTACAAGAATAAAAATAACTGTATTTGTTGAATAAATAGATTTATTATGACATTTTTACAATGTTTATTTATAATTTATAACGTTTTAAATAAGGCACCAAACAATAAGCAGTTTATATAATGGAAAGTTAGCCGGAAATATACGAATTTAGCATAAAAATTGCGTTGTTTTCTACCTCCTAACCCCCTTTTTCGTTTCTAAATTGTACATCCTGATTCTCTGGTGAGAGTATCCAGGGTGGATTGTCCTCGCGTAAATACGAAAGGAGATGTCTGAAAGGAAAATTGACTAAAGTAATCTGAAAGAAATTTCATGTGTTAACTTACGCGAGTTACAAAATATTTAACATCCAACTTAATTTGCTCACGGATCTTGCCTTCATCTGAACTCAAATCACCTTTGGGATTTGGGGACGAATCATCTGTTGAACTGACGTTTCGACTTTTCAATCTCCTTAGTGACTCTTCAGTTCTACAGACCGATTGCAAGACTTCCTTTACCAACTCGGTGTATCTGAAATAGATGACTTGAGGACCTCTTGAAAATTATCTTAGCAATTACTTACTGTTTTCCTATTTTATGCACACAATTATCCATTATATCATTTAAATTCTCTTTCAGCGCCACTTGGTAGTCACTGCTGAATTTTTCTAAAGGGTTAACGACATCCCTAATATAATTACTTTCTGCTGTTGGCGCAAACTTATTAGTTCTACGGTATAACCTTGGAATATCAAAGATTTGTTGCAATAAAGCTACGCTCTCGTCAACTTTGCGGTCAATCAAATAATCCTTAAGCTTCTTATGAGTTTCATTCAGCTTCTTTTCATTGATTTTAATAATTTGCTCGATAAAGTTCCACAATTTTTTTGGCACGATCTTATAGATACTGTTAGGAATATCGTTATTTCTTTGCAACCCCAAAGATTTTTTTAAATTTTCAATATCAATCATCAAATTTACAACAAAAATTTCAGAAGGAGGATCTTTCTTATTTTCAACTAAAGTATTGATGTGAAACAAGAACCTTGATAAGAGAAGTAAAGACAATTTGACAAATTGGTCTGTGAGATGGGCTAAGAATACTTCTGAATGGAAGCAGTGATTGATTGATCTCCAGAAAGCTGCAGATATTCTAAGCTTCAGGAAAGGATGATCTGAAATGGTCTCTTGGGAATTTTCAATGATGTCAGCTTCAAAGCTAGCTGAAATTTGTTGAAAACGTATTTCAAAGTAAACGGGAAGATTGAATCTCTTCATATGATCTTGGAATGATGCCTCATATATCAAAGATGGATCGACCTTATTGGATATGGTAAATAAGAATTGCCAAGTGTCCTGGAAACGCTTTTGGAATAGTTCGGGGTTCCCCGGTGCTGTTATGTGAGGGAGGTTTTCTTGTAGAAGGCTGTTGGTTACTTGCCAGAAGCTATTGACTATAAAATTGAATCCTTTCAAACCACAATTGCTGTAAATTATTATATTAGGAAGATGTTCTCGTAACCTGCTCATCTTACCTATTAACGAGGTCTACTAAATTTTTAACATCCGCATTTAAGAATTTTAAGGCATCTTCATATAAAACGTTCAATCTGTGATTGTTTTGCTCTAAATTTTTATTCGTAAATATCTTCTTCAAGACAGGTTCGACAATTTTCTCCGAATAAATTGTTTCAGCTTGATTTTGTTGATTTAAACCCACATATGCTCGCAAACAACAAATAATTGACTTTTGCATGTTGTTTTTCAAAGATTTTATGAAGATTTCATTGAGTAACGAATCCAATTTCTTCTCTATTTTCAAAGTAGCCTCATCTTTCTTAATTTCACCTAAATACAGCTCGTCTAGGTAATGGCTTTGGAAAGAAAATTCATTCACAGCTCTTTCTAATATAGCTAAATCATCTGTATTACTGTTGAGTTGCTCCTCAATTATGTTACTGATATATAATGCGCTTGATTTCATGCTATTTTGCAAGCTTAATGTATCACGAGATTTATTAGCGGCTTTTTCCTCATCTAAATATGTTTGTAGGGAATGTTCGGCTTCTTGAATAACATTGTAGAGGCCCTAAAGGATCATTTAATGTTGATTTTTGCTCAAAATTTTATTGGAGTTTACCTTTATCTCTTCGTGTAATTGGAAAACGGGACTTGATAGTTCTAACACTTTAGAATTCAAGTTGGTTAAATGCTCGGCTAAATTTACTATTGCTTCGGTTTCAGTTTTTAAAATATCAGTCATAGCAGTATGCAATTCATTCGCATATAATTTTAGTTCCTTTCGAAGGTTCTCCAAATCCGGTTTCTGTTCAAATTTCGCTAAGAATTTATCGATGGTATAATCACCCTGTAATACTAAGAAATGTTAGCGTTTCTTGTTGTAAATTAGCGTATTTTACCTTAAAATATTCTTTATCCATTTTTATGTGATTTATTTAAATATTATAAACATAACCTATAAAGATCATTGCGAAAATAACTTTTAGCGACAAATTTGTTTTTATGTATTACATCAGAGATGGCGCTATTAATTTTTACATTGTTTGTACGGTAAGAATTGCAATTGTCTCGGTTGGAAATATAGAACTTTGGCTAGTGTAACATAGTTGGCGCGGTAGGACAAAATTATTTAAATATTATTCGAATTCTTATTTTTATTATATTTTTGATATTTATTTTAATAGATTATCCGAAATTAAAAAAAATTAGAAAAAAGCGATTGTGTCGTAGTAGAAACAATTGTTTTGAGTTAAATATATTCAAAATTTAATATGTTCATTTATCATCGAGGTAGTTTATAATCCTGCGGTTAAGGCAAAAAAAGCCTATTGCGTTTACTCATTATAACAAATCCATCCAAGCATTACTTGAAATCAATAAATTATACAGGAAGTGCCGAGCGAGATTTGTCGCAATAGTTTTCTTTCATTAGCCCATTTTTTTTGCCTCCTGTTTCAATCCGAGCAGCGTTAAAAGAAATCGCCGATCTTTTTTCGATTTTCCAGTCTTTCATGTTAATATCACGCTTTTATTATATTGTTCTTAGGTAGATTCGCGTGCTCTTAAAAAATGCTCTTTGTAGATATTTTAAGATTAAAAATAAGTTCCGCATTCCCACTTTTGGTTGAAATTACATACCTAGTGTAATTATTAGCGTTACGGGTTTTCCCTAAACCCCCCATCCTGTTCAGTATTGCCTTAGGCCTAATGTGCCTGTGTTACGAGATCTGATTCCGGATTCATTGGGTCCTTTACATCACTTTAATATCCGGATTTGTAAACTAGTTATTGTGTGACTTTAGTATTTGAATGAATCAAGTCGCAAAACGTCCAATAATTAGGTATGCTCAACTGACCATGGTCTATATACATGTACCTTGTAATAACAACGTTATTATATCGTAGCATGATTCAGTGGGTACACTCTTGTTTTTTAAAAGGGTTTGATTGTCTACCCGGAAAATATTCGCGTTATTCACGATTCCTAGCGACTTTAATTGAGTAATTACAATGAGGTATTATTATTAATCTACCAAACGCGACCGCACGTTTAACCACCTCTGCTGCACCATCAAACGAAGTTAAAACCCGAGAAAGAAATAACTTGAACGTACGATTAAGATACTATTCGTTATCATTTTCGACGTCTCAAAGGCGATACGTGGCATGATATATGTAAACACACGGGGGCATTATGAAATATTGTTTATTTAACAAGTTTTCACTACGATATATGCGTTAGGAAAAGTTCAGAGGCACGAAACTTACAAACAATGCTGTTGATTTGAATCACATGGCTTGTTTAAAAAAAGACCGTGTTCAAACCTGCGATGGTGGACGCGTTACGTATTTGGATTTTTAGAAAAGCGGGACATAAATACCCTACAAGGCTTTTATTTCACGATAATCGTTTAGGTTTTGCCGGGTAAAGAATCACCGTTTGAGGAATTCCGGTTTACGCATTTGATAAACATACAAAGCGCGTTTAAAAAATCGTCAATTTTAACTTTATTTCTATTTGTTCTATTCCACATAATAAATATTAGAATTTCTTTCATATTTTATATTATTATTAATATAACTTAACTGAAATAAATTGTTATTTTCATGTAGCGAAGTATATGTAGAAGAAAAGATAAAAAAAAAAAGAAAAAATAAACGAGATCAACAATAGAATGAATTCATATCTTTTCCAATTTACAAACTTAGCTATGGGATACATCCTACACGCTCGTAGAACATCCTATAAAATTTTCTTCCCTTCTATGAAGCATTGCCTATGAAAGGACCTTGTTCTACAGAGTCTAGAAGAATTCGAACTCAACATTGGTTGTCTGGACCCTTTTCTCAGTACCTTTATCTTCATAATCTTGCTGGGGTCTTCTCTTCTGGGTGTGTGGGCCTCGAAGTTTTCAACCTGGACTCCTTCCTCTGCTGCGCTACTGAAAAAGAAACATATGCGTCAGTATTCACTGTGATTAATGATACTTATGCTAGCCTACTAAGGTAGGACGTCTTGTGTCTCTCTCCTAAAGGGGTGGCGGCATTCTCGCTCGTTTGCGTCTTCTCGCAGAACCTTGCAAGGAATTCAAGCAGCTCCTTAGTCTCACTTAGTGATAGTTGTTGGTGAATAACCAATACTATCTGGATCTAGTCCTAAGAGGAGAAACGTTAATTTATATATCCATATATACGTGGGGCCGTTTTTATATTTCAGGATTGGGCATAAAAAAAAGATCAGAACCAATAAAAATTTATATTTCAATATAGGCCGCTTGCTTTTGGATACAAGAATTAAATCGTTTCAAAAACGTTATAAAATTTTTTGGATTTGTCTGCATGAATAGCCGCTATCGTCTATAAATTTTATTCCCTTTTTTCTTGTTTTTTTTTTTTGGAGATTTGAAAACAAAAAATCCTATGGTCAATTTCTATGAAGCCACATTCAGCAACCCGCAGCTTTTGAAAGCCTTGCCTTGTGGAATGGTGCATTATCATGGAGCAACAAAATAGCGTCAGTTTTCCGCGTTTTTTCACCTTAATAGAATTTTTGGGGCGATACATTAAGCTCGCATATTTTTTTTCTACCTTTATTTAGATAATCGATCATTAAAATTCCTTTGGCAATCTCAAAAAAAAATTGCTATTATTTTTCCTGCAGAAGGGCAGATTGTAAACTTTAATTTAAAATTAATTTTTATTTGATTTAAAATGATGGACCCAGGTTTTATCTCCAGTGACAGGTCGATTGATAATTAAATCAGGTTCATCTCCACAAAGCTCAAAAAATTGTTTAAGCGTCTCCATCCGGACACGCATTTGGAATAACGAAAGCTTTCGTGGAACCCATCTTAGTCTTGTATCCTCTGATTTCAAACACTTGGTTTTTTCAATAACATTAGAAAATATTACTCTCGAATCGTTAGTAAAGGTTCAACAAAATCCAAGGAATTCCATTACAATTTGTTTGGAGGAAAATGGTGCTCACTTTGGAATTCTACGCATGAATTTTAGCAACAAACTCACCTACATAGCTTCATATTTAATTATTTAATGGCACATTTTAGGAAAACGCAAAAGAGAAAAACAATGAAAATTATGATTTTGATTAGAAAAATATCAGATTTTGGAAAAACATACAGGATGTTTCATTACAAAAAAAAAATTGAATAGCTTAAATCAAACATGGCAACGATTTGGACGGTTATCTCGAAGAAATACTCAATGTGAATATGATTTGAATTACTGCTTTAGTGTAAGGCGTTTAAGACATCGACCGTTGAAGAAAAATTCGCAAATATCTCAAATTTCAGTTATCCCAATTATCTGAAAAATTGAGATAGATGAGCATAGGGGATATTGAAGAAAATTATGTTCCATTTAAAAACTAAACTTCCATCGTTTTTAGCAGAAATTGAACACTCTGTATACATGTACATAATTGTATGCTACATGCTGAACTTATTTTTTAAATTAGTCACGGAAGGAATTATCTTCCGTACACGCAATGGTTGAACACGCTGTATATATTGTAAAATCTATCTATTTATATTTTTATTTTGAAGCAATCTCCTATCACTAACATGTTTTTGTTTTTTTTTGTTTGTTTTTTTTATTATATTAAGTCCATCCCCACACAGTGAACTAACCTCATTTTATCGCTTTGGTGTTTAGAATCAGTTTAAGGTAGAGTCGAGGATCGTTTTCAAACACAAAAGGGCAAAATTATTACGCTGTAAATTTATGAAATACATCGTGTGAGGCCTTGCACGCGATTGTTTAGTGAAACAAGAGGAAGAAATTTCGAAAAGCAAGGTTAGTTTGGATGTTAGAATTCTATTTGCAAAATACATGCTTACAATTTTTTTTGGCTTTTTGCACGTTTAAATTTTTTACGTTGTATGATTTCTCACATTTAAGTTGGGTATCAAATATGCATACGTACATATAAGATGTTGTTTTCAAAGATTTATAGCGCTAAAATGTTAAACGTTTTCCCTTTTCCAGGTATCGGGGAATTTGATTGAAGTTGGGGATTCCGCCGTCTTCGGAAATAAGGTAGGACTTTTTTTGGTTTTAGTACTGCATAAAATGATGACCACCACTAAATACTATTATCCCGACTGCATCTCGTGTTGTAATGAAAACACAACGGACGAACCCGCTCTGACGTGCCCCGTTTTATATTTAGATGCGTCTAATTATAAATAGATTATTTGAGTTCCTCCTTTTTTTTTTCTTATTTATTCATCGCCCATTCTTTTCGACTCACACGGAGAGATGCGTATTAGAAACCCATTTATTTACAAGTCCGCGTGCGCTTCATCAAATGGATACGTTACATTCGGAGCAGGCCGCCGGGGTCAGAAAATAAAATCCCGGATAGTCTCATTACATTGTGCCGGTCGTTCCTTTAGCTTTAGAAAATTCCATTGAGCTGATTCAATGTTTTCACACATCACAGATTCGACACTTGAATTAATCGGAAAAAACTAGTAAAAAGGTTTTAAATGTATTTGCGTTTGTGTAAATATACAGTACGCTTCGTAATTATCCAACGTTTTGATTCTTTAAATGATTTTTCAGGTTTAAAATGGAATTGGGTGCTAAATTAATAATAGCGATTTCCAATAGGATTTCTCGTTTTTCTTCCTTATTTTGGTGAAAGAATTTGTTTAGAAACACGTATCTCTTATCGTTTCAACACGCGGTATATCACAGGAAGGCATAGATCGAACATCTTGTAGTTAAGAATATATTATTTACTCTATTGGTATAAATATCTTTATCCCACACAGAATTTTGCACGCATTCGCCAAAATCCAGCCGTATGCCTTTGTAGTGTTGTCATCGACATTATAGTCATGGGACCTCAAAGAATAAAAACACCTCGTTGTGCGTAAAGATTCCAATTTCATTTATTTCTTTCATTCAGATCGCCTCTATTTCTAGAATAAAGCAAATATTTTTGGTTTTGGCCATTCTATAAACAAAAGGGTAAAAATATCAATTGATTTGCAATCGATACTACGTAAATTTGGTCCATAGAATTAAGGCGTGAATAGTTTTAGGATGAAAAACACAAACCGAAATTAATTTCCTTTAAATTTATTTCGGGACGTGCCCATATTTTATTTTGCACAAGTGTAGTCTATGAATTTTTTAAATACCGAAACTCAATAATATCTCGGAGTTGTCTTTAAAAAAATATATATACTAGCCTCCTTGCGTCTTAACTTCCAACATCTATTGTATATTTATGATAGAAAGAAAGCAGGAAATATGATGTTTATATTCTCCTATTTTATAGTTTTTTTTTACGAAGTGTATTCTTTGTTGAAATTATATCTTTTTCGTCAACATTTAGACCGACCATTATTTATATGTTTTCTTTATCGGGTTTCATTTGTAGTTAATATATTTATTGCAACATTTATAATCCAGTGGTGTACGAAAGAGTGCTGTTTTGTGTTCACGGTTTAAAATAGAAAGATCACATTAAGGCAATGGAATGCATGTTTATGTTTGTTTTAATTTCAGGAAATTCCTTTCGCTATTGACTACTATTGTATTGGAATTAGTCCAGAAATATGATTTTATTTTTGAGCGGCCTTAGCTTCTCCATAAAAGGAAATTCTTTTCAATTAACATATTCTAGCTTCTTGTAAACCAGGTTATCTTAAACAACACATAAGTATCGGCACCCTCCGCACCACACAAGTTTAATTTATTATATAATAATATAATAAAAAGTCCGGGACGGCCGTTTCGAGGACACGAATGGTACTCAAACTAATTAAACTAAAACTAAACATGCATGTACTATCCCTACTTCTTAGAACAGATATCCTTTACAAGTGCCTATTTCTACCCCTTGCACGCCTTGAAGCTACGACGTGCGAAAAATAACATGCAACTTCCGAGAAGAAATATTGTTTTACAAGTGCCTAATTCTACCCTCTACGCGTCTTAAACTGCGACATGCGAAAAACACGGCCAGATGGACGGGAAGATCTCTTTTATG
>LR736913.1:805109-824023 GCA_902654985.2 Oryctes borbonicus
GAAGCAAATTTATATCTTTACGCCTGTGATAAATAAACAAGAGTGATACAGCGGTATATTTCCTAAATGGATTGTTCGTTAATAATCCCCAAACGACCCGTTTTAAAAGATCGGTACTTCCCAGAAATTCTTGGAAAGATCTCTGTGAAATTTTATCCGGCAAAATCTCAAGTAAGGTCTACCCTTGCCGATGCTTAAGAACGAAAATTTCAAGAGACGTCCTAATATCCTTATATCACGCGGAAATTTGTTCTTCACCTCGTATGTAAAAGATATTTGTCACTCAGAAGGTAGTGGTCTGTGGAATCGTTGGTGCTCATTTGCAAGAATCCTGCAGATCGTCGTTTCAGCAATTGCAAATACTACCATTACCGTGCCTATACCTGCTGGGAGCGAAATATATATTTACTAACGAGAGTACACTGTTGCACAATAAAGAAGTCCATAAGGAATAGAGACCAACTCCACGCTCTACTCTGTTCTCTACATCTAGCAAGTATGGCAGTAACACACTTACCGTTGAAAATCTATAATAAATTATCGAATGACATGAAGAATGCTCAAAATCGCAATGCGTAGCACCTGTTACAGTGTGTACAACAGATAGTTGTATAAAAATGAGTAAAATGCGTGTAGTATGTCTCAAGCAATTGGCAATGTGGCCGGATTATTGGGCTACTCTACTTCTACTCTACTAACTCTTGATTAATTTTTTCTTTTATACATCGTACATATGATAAGACTAGAACTTCGTTATTGGGTTGGGAGTTGATTCATCGCGTTGAATGGAAAATGGAGTCTTTAAGTAATAACATAATGAGATTTCAACGTCTTCTTTTGCCATTTTATCTATTCTTCTTCCCACTTTTTGGATGATAGCTGACGATGTCTTACGATGAAGAACAGTTTTTATTATCTTTTTGACTGCCGGCAAAATTAATTCCTCCCCAATTGTGTGTGGTTTTCCTGCTTTTGCGATTGACAATTAAATATATGAGACTCGTTTAGAAAACGACGCAAAAAGTTTTAATACAGTTGGCTGTAATACTGCTTTTCCAGTCGCGTTTGCTTAAATGCTCTTGTGATCTAGAAGGTTTCATAGCTTCATTGTAAATTGAGCACAATGGCCATGATTGGTTTGTTGGAGTTCTGTCGACATTCTTTTTTTTATGTAGATTCAAACATTTTGAAAGATAAACTAATTTCTATCACTTATCACGGCGAAGCACATAAAACATGTCTGCTCTGTTCTATTCTTGCTTAAATTTTTCTTAAATGTAACATATGCAGAATTGAAGCCTTATTCTTGACTTTCTATTTACATTTCCATTGTTTTGATATGATTTCTTAAACAAAAATCCAAATTAAAATTTTGTTATATTGATCAATAAAAAAATTCGGCAAATTTGAATTTTCTGCTCTTGTTAGGACAGCCTTTACAACATAACAAGAGCAGAAAAGTTAAATTTGGTGCCATTTTGGGTCTTGTGCTTTGATGCGGAAACCATTACACAGTAAGTTATTAATTATTATTAAAATCTATCGCTATTCGACACAACAACGCATTCTTATTGTTAACTGTGATTTTAAAATGACAAAAGCGTAAATTGCGTCCAATTTTTGGTAAACAAAAAACCCTTCATTTGCATCAACTATGAAGAGAATAATCGAAAAATTCGAGAAGAGAGGATCGATTACTGGTATTCGTCCAGGTCGCACTATATTATTTTATTCTCACGATAGGTTTGCGTTTGCGCATGCCTATAAAATTAAATTGACTCAACAACTTCAAGCCTACAGACCACGTACAGCGAAGGAAGCTCGTCAGTAGGCCCACATCTGACAACATTATTGGAAGATTTTGCTCCGAAGATTCTGCTGGCAATGCGTGTCTCAAATGGATGTTATGGATTTCGATGGTAGGTGGTCCCAACAGGACAGTGCCACTTACCACACATCACGTGAAATAAAGGGATTATTGCTTAAGACAAGTCAAACTTTATATTGCAACAAGCCCACGACCACTCAAGCCTTGAACGAGGAGATTAAATGTTGCGTTATTCCAAACGATAATTGAAAATTTCGTCAAAAGAACGTAAATGTACCAACAGAGCCAAGGAGGGCATTATGTGTTATCGCATGGATAATTTCCACACGTCTACTGGATCAAAGTCTTCTCAAAAAAACAATTGAATGTTTCGCTTTTGTACTATTTAAACCAAATAGAGAATGTCATAATTATATAGCGGCACTCCCCAAACATTTTAATCATTTTCAGGTTGGGGGCGAATTAGGGTCCCATAAGAAATGATGTTAACGTATGGAGTCGGTCGGTAACCATACAATAATAAATAAATAAACACTGGAGGTTATAACCTAAATTTTATTATAAATAAAACCGGATGTTTGTATCACGTGACTGTCAAGATCGAACAAACCAACCATACTTATACTTGTCCTTGTATACGAATTAATTGTCGAAGGTTCTAATTTAAAATAGATGATATAATCGTTATAAAGGATCTAATATTTGACGATAAAAAAAATTAATTCCGAATTCGAATAATTCCAACTATGTTACACTATCTATTTTAGGCGTTTGCAAAATATATTGTATAAATAATAGGCAGCGGAGTGTATAAATTTTCATTGAAGACGTAATATATCTTGTAAGCGTTTTGCCAACAGCTACCCCCGCATTGTGGGGGTGGCATGGTGTAATAAATCAGTCATTAGTACAATTTTTATATTCGAAAATAGTTAGACCGGAGAAATTTTGGTGTTTACATTACCTAACGCCACCAGTTTAGGTTATGTACGTTTCGGCAAAACTAAAAACGAAAAACGCGCAATATTGTTATTTTTATTTTCTCGTTATTCACGATTTTGCTACCTTATAGTATGACTCACAGTGCGCCATTTTTCTACGTCTTTAAAAATTATCACGTCAGCTTTTTTTTGGAGGTTAATATATCGCGTCTAAATTCGATTCTTGTTCTCGAAAGGTTACATTTGGGAATCTTATAGATTAATTTATTAATAATAATAATAATCGAATTTAAGTAAATTCATTTACGCGTGCACTCAATTTATTTAAAACTATTCATCTTTCGCTTAAAAATCTATTGACGTAAGTAACTACTAAAAGATCCTTTGAATTGGGGAATTTGAGTAGGCAATTTTTATTGGTTCTCTGATGGTTATAGGTTCATTAATATTATGGAAAGTAACCTCTTAACTACTTTACAAGTGCTTTATTCACAAACTTTGGACTGGAAGGTAAACACAATGTCTTTGTATTATGTACGCGCTATTTTGTAATTTTCTCGGTAGAAAGTGTTTTTATGATTTTTAAAAATCGCTTTTCAAGTGCATAGAAAGAAGCGCGAAAGTAAATAATGCTAAGTTAAACAGAATATAGTGCGTTTAAAAATATACAACGGACCAAGACCTAATAAGGACGTGCTAGTATTGTTGATACACAGGAAAAGGCTATTTAATATACCTTAGTTACTCATTTAGCAGTTTACCGCAAAACCATATTAAATACTTTGCAATTCGACGCTGCGACATGTTAATTTCACAATACCCACATTCTCCGGGTGCGATAGTGAAATTTAGAGAAATCGTTACGGGAGTCCTTTTCAAATTATACCATTATGAATACATCTGCGATATAATAAATAATATGACTAATAGACCTTTAGAAATTGATCAAATTACGTCCGAAGATATTGTTTCACCTCTAATCAATGCGGTGACTTTTTCAATTTGAGCACTTCGAAAGTATTTTAACCTCTAAACGTTACCCGTTGGCGTAGTAATATTGTAAACCTTTTGGAAAGTTCACTAATTAGCTCTTCTTTTCGCGAAGTCGACTATATTATTTTGAATTAATTGATAAATTATAAATCGTATACAGTTAGTCGGTTCGATCTCGACTGTCACGTGATCAATTTTCGTATATACGAATCGAATAAGCGCTTCACAGTCAATTGAGTTTTAAAAAATTGTACTCCGCTCAATTTTGCGATTTGTCGCAAAACGGTCGATTTAGATCTTTTGTTTCACTTCAAATTTCAGGCAATTCAGGATTATTTGTTTCCCAAGAAATAATTGCTTTTTAAGCATACAGGATCTTCGGTTAAAAAAAGTTATATGTATAGTTGAACTAAAATAATATATATGTTTTTAACAAATTGTGTCAGCTTATAAAAAATTATAAGCTGGCGCAAGAAGATATTGCTATAAAATATAGGGACATAGTAGAATGTGAAATTGGAAATATAGAGGAAGACGGGGACAGGAAAAATATGGTAAGAATTTAACGAAATAATATAAGCAGCCAATGAAACGTGCGGTACAATCTGGATAAATAAAAGCAAAAACAAATTAGCTGGGTGGAACGAAGAGATTAAGGAGATGGTAAAACTAAAGAAGGAGAAATGGAAAGTATATAACTGAGTAAAACTACGACATATATAGGGAATAAAGGAAAGAGGTTAAAGAGAATATTTAGTAAGCCAAGCAAGTATTAGGGGAAGATCTTGGCAAGAAAATGAAAAAAACGCACTAGAGTAAATAAGAAATTATTTTATACGGTAGCAAAAAACCCGAAAAGAAAAGAAATACACAATCAGAAAAATCAAAAATAAAAAGAAAAAGGAACTGACAAATGAAAAGGACCGCTGACGAAAGCATTTCCGGGAGCTGTTAGATACACAAATCAACATAACACAGGAACCCAAATGTACATGACGACGTCCAATAAGACGAAATAGAGGAAGCAATAGAAAGATTGAAGAAGGGAAAGGTAGCTAGACATGATCAAATTACTCCGAAAATAATAATAATAAATCTGGGAACAGAAGGATTAAAAATATTAATGCCGTTTCTGGACCTGAATAAAGCTTTTGATAGAACACCAAGGCTAATATAAAAAATAAGCTACGGAAGAACAAGCAGTTTGCAATCAGAACGGTTTACAGTTAACGAACGGCTTTGTTTATAATAATAATAAGATCTTTTGGAATTTTCCCTTCCTAACCACCACACAAATAACCCCTAATAAGCTAGATATGGTGGTTCTAATGGAGCCAAAGGAGGAGGAAAATTTAAAAAATTGAAAATAATAATATGTTCGGAGAGTAAGTCTCAACTGAAAGATAATTTAAGAACTTGGTAAGAGGAATTGAGCAAAAGAAATATGAAGATAAATACAAGCAAAACAAAAGTGATGGTACTGGGCAAGGGAAAGGTACAAACACAGCAAAATTAGGATACAACAGAATCAATTTTCTTTGAAGAAATATTAATAGTTTTCGTCCATTCTTTCATTCTTCGAGGATAAAAAGTAACAATTACTAATTATCGCCATCGAAACACTGTTTGAGATCTTTGAGATGAGAGAACCATAATAATCACCGCTTAAAAGAATATTTCTAGCGATCATCATGTCTATCTGTGGCATTTATCTGTGGATGAATCTTGCATTACGCTGTATTAATAGAACTTTATGAACCAATCGACATCGATTTCCATTTTTTGATTTAGCATGAGGCACAAACTATATTTTCTAATATACACGTCTTTACGTATACTAGGCCAATTGATTTTTTTTTGATTTTGAGAATATCAACAATCTTCCACTCAGCGATGTTACTATTGATCTTGCGCTTATTGAAAATGTCTTTGCATAGAGCTCTTAGATCTGATAAGTTAATAACTGCGGATTACTAAACGTAGCGCGAAAGAACGGCAGCAAAACACTTAGATATCGTTTCCGGTGAACAATTTCAAAGTTATACTGAGATAATCAATTTATTTAGTTAAATTCATTAAAAATTTAGGTAAATCGAGTGAGTAATTTTTTCTTTAAGGCTTGCTTAAGTTTTTTCTATGACGTTCAACGTTATCAGAGGTCTATTCAAATTTATAACAAATGTTTAAAACTGGAGTTGTTGTGAAAGATCAAACGATATGTTGACCTTTTTTACGGCCATGCAACAAATCAGTTATTGGACTTGAAAGCGCAGAATTTTTTTTTTAAGCGGCGATAATAACAAATCAGACTAATAGGTCGTCTAACAAAGCCACTACGACACCCGACTTGCCGCTAAAAAATTGATGTTGAGTCCGCCTCAACATTTTATCGTACACGAGAGGATTTTTTGTGCACTTCTGAAATTAATGTCAAGCTACAATACAATTAAGGAAGAAAATTGATTAAAGCTTATTTAAAGTTGATAGTTTTTAAAAATAATTTTCGGTATATCATCCCGTGCATTTACTTTTAGCATGATTTTGTTTGGGGTTGGTAGTTCATTCTGGCGAAAAAGCTATGCGCTATTTGACGTACACTGCCCTTCAGAGAAGTTCGGTCGGTTGGTAAAAAACATGAAAAGGTTACAGAAACAAGCGAAACTAAAAACAAAGTGCAATTTTATTGTATGTACAGGTAAAAAAGACAAAAATAAATAAATTAAAAGTTTTTCTGGCGTAATATAAATACTGAACATTATTTTTTTTTTCATCGAAAAAAACCTCCTTTGCTGTTAATCACCGCTCGAACTATTCTAGGCATTCTTTCGATAAGTTTTGTTAAAACGGATTGTGGAATATTAATCCATTCACGTTGCAGAATATTCCGTAAATGTTCTTGTGAAGTTGGGCATATTTTTCGGATTCTCCTGTCCAGTTCATCCCACAACAACTCTATCGGGTTCAAATCTGGGCTTTGGGGGGGCCATGTCATTACTTTCAGGGTGTGCTGTTCTTCTTCCTCATTACACCCTGCACTCTGCATAAATCTCCCGTCCCAGCAAAGGAGAAACATCCCCACACTAACACAGAACTACGCCCTTGCTTCACTGTAGGCACAATGCAGTTCAGGATCACTTTTGCCCAAACACCTCAAACTTTGACTCGTCACTCCAAAGCACGTGTTTCCAATCATTTAACGACCAATCTAGATGAGAACGGGCCCACTCTAGCCGTTTTGCTCTGTTGCCCCGACGTAATAAGGGTTTTCGAATGGCAATGCGTCCATGAGGGTCCGCTTGTTGAAGTCGACGTTTTACCGTCCTCGCCGAAACTTGTTCTTCACGGCCGCGATTGACTGCGGCTGCTATTTGTGGCGCCGTTAATTTTCTATTGCGTTTGCTTAATAATACAATTCTCAAATCTTCAGCTTTTGTTGTTTTCCTAGATGATCCAGGACGAACACGATTTTCTATAGTTCCAGTTGTCCGATATCGCTTTATGATGTCATTTACTGTTGAACTTCTCATATTTATTTTTTCAGCAATTTGTCGCCCCGAATATCCTTCTTCAAACAGAGTAATAATGCGTGAACGTTTTTCTACACTGGTAGGCTTGCCACGTGCCATTTTGAAGTAAATTTTCTTAAAACTTTCGCGCAAAAACGACAGATGCACACCAACACACGTTTAACGGTAAAATGAAGCAAATTTATATCTTTACGCCTGTGATAAATAAACAAGAATGATACTGCGGTATATTTCCTAAATGTATTGTTCGTTAATAATCCCCGAACGATCCGTTTCAAAAGATCGGTACTTCCCAGAGAAATTCTCGGAATGGTAATAAAAGGGACTTTATTGTGGTTGTCGCAATATTTCTACTTTACATAATAATTTATGGCTTTAATCCCTTAGAAAAGAGTGTATGCTTAATATTTTTGTAATTTTATGTATTAATAATTGTATACAGTGTGATATAATAGATTTTTATTGTATGATCGAACTTCACTGAACGGCAGTGTACATCTTGTTTCACATTTTCATCAAATATTTTAAATTTAGGACGATATCTTATATATTATTTATCAAATTGTGAATAATTCGCCTATTACTTGAAAGTTCAAGTGAAATTCTACTTTTTGTAAAACAGTGAACCCTAGAAGGCGATCAAGCTGCGCGGAATAAGCGACGCAATTCGTCAAATGTTACAGATCTAGTAAAAATGTATTTCTTGTGAGGTTTTGCCCGGACTATACACTCGCTTTGCCCCCTCTCAGTGGTTACGGCCCTGGATTATTATTACATAATTTGTGCAATCACTCTTGTATTGAATCTCTGAGTTTAATTATTACAAAAAATATATAAACAAATATAAACTAATTTTACATAATAATAACGATGAAAAAAAGGTGTTGTGTATATATACATACATAGCACACGGACTAATACCGGATTTAATTTTTTTTTTATTAGTCATTGTTTAAATGAATTCTGCATTTACGTAGATGCACACAAATTACGATACTTTGTATACATACAGTGACACGGTCATTATTTATTGCGTGACATCTCTCTTTAAATCGAAGCAATGAGTTTTTACCGGTACACCAAGCCGTACTTGCTCGGAGGTTTGAAAGTTCAAGATTTTGTAATATAGATCCATCCACTGTAATTATTAAAATTATACCTTCTAGGATCTATAAAACACTTACAGTAGTCGTTAGCGGACCCATAAAAATTAGCCACTGCACACCGAAAAATTCTTCAGCTATATAATTATATTTAGTAAATTAACAGGATGTTTACGTTTAATAAACAAATAAAATTAGAATTATTTAAAACTATACAGTATCAATGACATAATTTCCTACAAACGCTATTATATAACAGTACCACGTACGGATACCGAAATTTCAATAAAAACGAATATTTTCTTGCATGCCAGCTCGCACGGAAAGGACATCGCAAAAAAAATCATAGCATCTGTATGCTACGCTTTCAAAATGCGAGATGTAATCTCTAGATCCGCATAAAATAAATGGGGAAATCCTAAGTTTTTTCGCAATTAATTAACATTTTAGAAACATAAGGTTGCAGCAGATTAAAATAGAGATTATCTATGGGTATTAATAAGCTTAAAAATAAAAGAATTTTATATCTGTTGTTTTAACGGTACGATGTTATTAGAAAATAACATCGTACCGTTTTTTCTTTTTTTTAATTTTTCAATTCTAGTAATACGTACTTTGTGTTTAATTTTAAATTCCTCCGCATGACTCAGATCTAACAATTTGTTTTACGCAAACAGATCCCAGCGAAATAAGACGTGTAAAATATACAAGAAGTATTTTGACTTACATCAAACTCAAATACGTCTTCGCTATTCCGTAAATAATAAACAAACAGTACTAAACGTGTTTCGTGTATACAGAGGACGATCGGGAAAATATCTTTAAAATTCCTCGTCTTTTTTTATATTTTAATCACTCTTCATTACATAATGTATACAATTAAAATCGAAAATTAGATTCACGCAGTAAACGCATTAAATCTAAAATGGATTTCGTTATTACAAAGTGAAATGTCACTTTCAAATATTTTACAGCGTAGGTTACGTAAACTTTATAACGCTTTCATGTTTACACTTGGAAGTTAAAGTACCCATATCTATTTTGTGTGTTGCCTTTTTGATTAGTCGTGCACCTTTTATACTTTAAAAGTCCGCCGTACGCTTACGAACCGTACGCCGGAGCCAAAGATTAACAGAGATGCATTAGGAGAATACAGAACCGGTTCTACATGGAGTTATTCGTTCCACACATAGTGGTCGAAAAGCTTTAAAAGCGTACCGGTGGATAATTCAAGCCCTCTTAAATGGATGCATTGACTCACCCTGTAAATGAAAATAATTATACCACACCTTTATGAAATATCGCGGTTTTATGATGTCAGATTGTAGTTTTAGAACTCTTCTCAATTGTGAATGCTCTTTTTCAAAAGGAGACCTTTCAATTTTTCTGTCAGCGCATACATCATTTGATTAATAAATAGCTACCTCTGAATCAATCACTTTTATAATACGTCGTAATACATTTACACCTTGGAATGCTTTAAATAGAGGCGGAATAATATTATATTCGTTAATCCTTATAGTCTGTACGGTCTGTACGGTTCTGGCTTGAAGATTCGATTTTCGTCTGTGTAATGTTCAAAATATCAACATTTTTAAAATTTTATAAAAAATATGTGAATAACTCAAAAAATCAAGGAACCTTCGGCAATCGATTCTACTGGTTCGTTTTAATCTAGTTCCAATAAGTCGTAGCACCGCCAAATTATCTCAAAGACAATAGTACGAAAAATCCCCAGGTGTAACCTTCAATTGATAATTACTTAATATGCAAGTAATAATCATTTTTGCTTAAATAATCGATTGGTTCCTTCGAGAAACAAAAAAAAATGGACGCTTCTTAAAAAATTTTAAACATTCTTAGAAATGTGAATATTAAAAATACATTCCAAATAAAATTCTTTTCCGTAGGAAATAGCAAAACACCCCACGGGTTTAATTTTAATTTAAAAGTAATGCGTCGACGCTGATTTTCAATTGTACGGTTGAAAATGAGGATCGACGCATCCTCGAAACGTTGTTCAGGATTAATTAATTAAACTTTTGTGGTGTGGAGAGTGCTGATACTTACTACCCCACAGTCCTTGTGATCAGCATGAAGATCCAAACAATACAAAAATGCTACTTCGAATGATTTATTTATGAAATCAACACCTATAGATGTGTTTAATTAAAATACATGTAATAATGTATTTTATTTTTTAAATGTAAATATTCGTAATCAGAGCCTCCACGTCCGTCTTCCGGTGTCTTATCCTCATTTTCGCTGACGTAAAATTCAACAGCGGAATTATTTAAAAACGTACAAATCCCGTTATAGCGACTATAACAACAAGGTGGGGTGATAGGTTAAATAATAATATTTTTTAGAGCTTATAAGTAACGAAATAACTGCAAATAGTTATTCGGAAGAATAGGATCAGCTTACTTTTATTAATAAGCTGAATCAAATTACGATATTTACAATTTTATTTTACGGTTTAGACGCTGGTCTGGTCGCTGAGTTTTGTCAAATTACAGCGAATTTTTTTTATCTCTGGGAATATCTCGAAAGGTAGGGCGGAAGTGGCGGCAATCGATTCTATAGGTTGGTTTTTAATCTAAAAACGTCGAAAATCACTGTTCAATTTTGATCGAGATTTTCGCAAAATTTTGTTTTCAACCATTTCTGCCGCAAATAAACATATTATTGTAGGGACAAGTAATACTCCTACGATTGTCGTTTCTAATCTTTTAACCTTTTTTTTTACGCTTAATTCGATTGCACGATAGCTTACAACATGCGCTGTACTTAAGCGTTTTCGTCAAGGTTTTGTTATAGTAAGATGTCGGCTTTTCTATGTTGCAAATGTAGGTCACTCTAATTATATTTTAGTTTCAAATTAGCGGAACGTTATCATTTGAATTTAAATTGTTGTGATTTATTTGTTTATACGTATATTTTATTATAATTTTTTGAATTTCGAAATCTCCATAATTTTTAAATTACCCGCGTTGTAAAATTTTTTTTAATACTATATAAAAGACGGCATTGCTAGAATTCCTTGTTCTAATAAAATTTACGCAATTTTTTTTTCTGCCGGTTTAAATTAATTACAGAAAAAAATTAATATATCCGTGATGTCATGGTGTTGATGTAATAATTCGTTATTTCCAAGAATTACAGGTACCGTTTTTTTTGTGCCTTCAATTGTTTCGATATGACGTAATCGTATCTTACGTGAATCACTTTATTTAAAAAAAAGGATACTTACGTTAGATATCTTGTTTGATTCGGAAATAAGACATAAAAGGGTTCAATAGGATTAAAACTACTGTTAATTTATTATAAAAAAAATACATGAGTATATTTAAAATAATACTTTCTTGCATGACAATGTAATTAAAAGTAAAGTTGTTCTTTTAAATATAAATATACATAATTTACAAGGTTTGATATACTGTTATGTGATAGGGGAATCATTGGGTAGTCTTTTTTGTTTTTTTTTTTTAATTATATTTTAGGTCAAAATGCAGGTAGTAATTTTGCCTTTTTTTTTCTTCTCTCTGAAATTCGACCCTCAGCTTCCCCCAAAATATAAAGTATGACATTAGAAATAAAAATTAAATAATAATAGTAACAATATCACAGCAAAATTATAGAAAAATATAAATAAAGAAATGCTAAAATTGACCCGTAATTATTATTATAATAATATTTTAACCCCTTGATGATTTCTCTTGCTTGGGGCAATGGATCTTCCAGATCGGTATACATGTCTCTAATTTATCTATTTAATTAATGAAGATTCTATCGACTACCGCTTTTTCTACTTTACAGATCTTTTCAAGAACCTTTGCTCCCAAAAGGCAAAATAATATAAATATCGACGTGAAATTTTCAGGGTTAATAGTTTATTCTTTGGCAAAAAATTATTAGGAACACGCACATTCGAGTACTACCATATTGTCCCATTTCTCTACATGTAATTTTGTATAGTCGTGCGGATCAACGCGCAATATCTCTAGATGGGTTAACTTGGATGGGGCACAACAGACACGTGGCACTGTCTTGTTCATTCGATGTACAATGCTTTGTATTCGCGAGTGATTTGTTGCGTAGTTATAGTTTAAAGGGCATCGTCCTCTACAATATCCAGCTTCGTACGTTTTAGGTTGGATTATAGAGTCCATCTCGCCTAATTTTAACTTCTTAAAGTCCACTTGCAACTTGTGCCTGCAGCATTTCCTCTTCGGATCGTTAGATCTGCAATCGGTTCTCTCGATGCCTCGTTTGGATCTTTGATGATTCTTCGGAAGAACTAGCGCGTTTATCGAAGCTTCTAGTGGATGGAAATCTTGTCCGCAACCTAAACAATCGATCTCGATGCCTAAATTTCTTTCGCCGGACATCCACGAGCTCGTAGCTGATGTTAGATCGAAGTCCCACCATTTCGGTTCAATCGGGGAAGGATAGACCGTTTTCTCGGTTATAAATCGCTTCCTTCGACGATTTAAAATCTGATAAATGCTTATGTTTAATAAGTCTGTATTTGGTATTGCCGGCGCTAGTAATCGTAGCTCAGAACTGTCGACTGTCACTTCCGATTGCGCTTGCTTAATCGGGAAGTACAGACGTCTTCGTCGCCAAGATTTGCGTTCTGAAATGAAAAAAATACATCTAGACAAGGTTCAATTTCAAATATCTTTAATTGCGTTTTGTGTATTAGTCACATATAGTACGCAGTAATGATTCACGGAATACGTGGGTTACCGAGTTTATTTGTATTCTCTTGTGTGTCTTTTTTACATCCCGGCCTTTTAGCGAAACGATTTAGGTCGTGCTGGCGTTCGATTCTTATTCTCATATTGTCTATTATTGCATCATACGATTTTTCTCTATTTTCTTTTAAAGAAACCCAGTTAATGTAATACGCAAGCGAGCTAATACGGCGCCAAAGGCCTTTTCGATTCTTTCTATAACAACAACAACGCGACTTTAACACAACAGCTGTAATAATATCTCTAAAAGTCAATGTCCCTATACTTCTATATGTAACAGTTTCGTGTTAAATTGGGTCATATTGAATTTTATGTGCATCGGAAACAAGAGTGTGCGTTATTTTGTAACGTTAGCAGTAAATACTTTTCAATATAGCTTATACGCATACAGTTTATTTCAAAATTATAGCTCACTCAATATAATTATATTGACGTATCGAGGTAAGAAATTGTATATTAAAACCGGATTTGATATTAGGAAAAAAAAAAACTAATCCATAAAATAAATAATTCCATAATTAAACTAATTATAAAACTAAAAACAGGATATTAATACCGATACTTAAACGTAACACCAAACGCCGGAGTTATTCACGGAATGTGAATTGCTTTTCCTGGGATATTCAGGGCTATTGTCGTCCGGTGTCTTATGTACGCGTATATCAAAATAATTGTAAAAAGTTATTTCGAAATTTCGTACGATTATATTTAGCTATCGGTACACCTACGCAAGGTAATATGACGTCACCGAATCTACTATTTTCAACTATGTACCTGGTCGTGTCGTAAAAATAATGAAAATCACATGTACCCATGTGATAAAAGCGATTCTATCACGCTTGAAATTAGGTTAAAGGAGTTCAAGTGCTGATCATTCTAATTTATGTGTTTGTAGATTTCGAAAAAAAAAAAGAAAGGAAGACGCACGTGTATTACTTGACGTATAACGCACATATAAATAGAGAGTATATATATATACTTACTCCTATATTGTTCGTCACTATTAAAAAAAAAAAAGTAAAATATTGGTGTAACACGTTCTTGAATAGCTTTATACGTTGGAACACCAATTAAATGTTGAAGTAATACGGCGAATAGAGCATGCGCAACGTTAAAAAAAATAATAACAAATAAATTCCAATACCAACATCGGAAAAGGACGAATTCCGTTTAGTTAATAGCAATCGTCCGAGTGCGTTCGTGGCGCCAGATTTGTTTTGTTGTCGTACGCTTTTAAAATTTAAATCTAGCCGAGATGCTCTTAAATGGATCTAATTTAAAATGTCATACGCATAATACGCGTTATATCATTATTATTATTATTAAACAGTAATGCGTGATAAATTTAAATTGCGAAAATTAGAGACGAGACGGCAATTGAAACGAATCAATTTACGATTTAACGTAGAAAATGTGCTGCTTCGGCTTTGCGAAATTGATTGATGTTTATTAGAACAATATGTAAGTGTATAGGACATTGACACATGCACATAGGATACCCCGTCAGACCGGTATGTAAGACGTACATCTGCGTTTGTGTGCGTGTAAAGTATAGGAGCCTTGAATGCAAGTGAATACTAACCTGATTTAAAAGTAAGCAAGTCGGGAATACTCTCCGTATTCTTCGATTCATTTTTCAAATTATCCAAGTAAATCCTCATCATCCGCGTGTATTCCTCTTGGCTAATGTTGATCTGTGGGGAAACGTACAGATTTGTAGAGAGATATATCAACAGGTGGCTGTTTAGTTTGAGCGATTCGAAAAGAATTTTTTCTTTAAATAGGAAGCGAATACAATACATCGCAAGCGAAAAATTCTTCCGTTTTCTCTCGTATACGGGATTATTATTTTATTTATTTACCTTTCTAATGTCAGGATATACTTCTAAACCGAGATCTTCAAATAAATTATCTTCACTGCCGCAAACAATAATAATGCACACTAGACACAAGTATGTCCACACCGTTATGTGGGTCCAAAACTGATCGCCCATAGCCAGGGGCTTTAGCCTTCATGAAAAAAATGCACCTCTTTAACGATGCATTTGCACTAAGTCAGTTAAAAACGTTTGATACTCTCTCAAAACAACCGTCAACCGTATGCTCGGTAATAATACTAAACTCATGCGCTACCTTGCACCCACATTTTTATACTATGATAGAGGAGGGGGCTCCTGACCGGAAATTTGAATGTTACTTATAAATGCGACGCACCCCTAAAACAATTTTCCTTCGAAGTCTAAGGGTTGAAGGAAACGAACACCTTCTTTTATATCTTTTCCGTATAATTCGCCACGATCTTTTATAAATCCTTATTTACTACCAAAACAATCGATATCGTGCAAATTCTACGAAGCAAGGTATACATTTATTGTCGTTAATACGGTGACTAAGCGCGACCGATAGGGTGGCGCTAAATATCCCCATTTCATCGGAAAAACTCAATTGGAAACGCAATTTCCTTCAACTTCCCTGAAATTCACTTGGCGATATTCGCAAAATTTTCGCCTTTTACTCGGAATTCGATATAATTATTATTATCTCACCTGATCGCCATTGTATTAATATTATGAGGATATAAATTAGTATTATATATCCATTTACCTGTCCGAAATGAATTATGATATCGATTAAATAACAAATTATTTATTTGTATTCGCTAAATTCGCGCTTAAGACGCGCCTTTAAGGTTTCAAGATGACTACATCAGGAAAGGTATTAAAATAAAGTGATTTTTTAAGCGCAACGTTATATTTGACATGTCAAATTTTGCAATAATCGCCGAAAGTAACCTTGACAAACTTACAATTTTACAAGCTTCGGTGCAGTAATTTTTTTTACGATTATTTTCACGGCAATTAGTAGTCTTGGCATTATAAAGATTTTTCCTTATCAACAATTTAAGCTTGCGCATTCCAGTATTAAGTCGCCTTCTTGATTGCGCGTCTAAATTTAATAATTATCGATTGAATTAAGATATTGTCTAGATCTTAATATTAATTTTTTCGTCTAAATTAAAACCGATATTTTAAAAATCTCTGGAAATAGTTCCTTACGATGTTAATGAGCAAGCTAGTTGATTGGCGTTGTTGTTGTAAAAAAAAGATAACCTAATTACGAATTCCGACACACGAATCCTTTTGATAGAGAAAAATTTTATGTTTTTGTCGTCTACAGGAGCGAACGGGAAAGTTGGCTATCAATCTCTCGTCGGGCTTTCTTATTTACGGAGATATCTTTTGTAGTTGCCTTCGTATATGGAATTTAACATTCTTCTACAGACTATTCTTGTGATCTCTCTCAACGGATGAGATCATTTTCAATTTAAAAACTAAGAATAAAAGCTGATAAAGATTAACAAATATTCTTTTGAGATTAATAATATCACGAAATTTCGACATTGTTAGCTAGGCGAAGTTGCTTATTAATGATTCGGCGGCAAATCGATTTCTGCAATAAAGTTATTATTTTAAATAATTCGATTTTTTTGCTATTATAATGACAATAATGAGGTGTATTAGAAAGTACATTTTCCTTTCCACCGAGCTAGTAATTTCGCGAGACCGTTTTTTTTTTTGCTTATTCCGTGCCAATTACTTTGGGGTTTACCATTGTACAAATTTGTTCCACGGAGCGACGTTTAATAACGCTTTAATACGAAATTTAAGGGATACAAATTTATGATACACGAGGTAAATATAGTCTGGCAGTGATGTAACGTTTGTTTACCAGGACGAGTTTTAAAAATCAAATTGATAGCCAGCCAAAATGTCAGATTTAAAATTATCTATTTCATAAGTGTGATCTTAATAATTATAATTAAATATTTAACGTTCCCGGCGATTGAAAAGAAATGTAAAACTTTTTCGGAATTTTTATCCGGTTCGAAAGAAGTACACAGGGACGGATTTGCGATTTTCTACGGGCCTCGAGTATACCATTATATTACCTAGATTTTAATGCTCATTTATTTATAATATTTAAATATCCGCATCTGACATTTTTTACAAACAAACTTTCTAAAAATAATAAGATTCGTTTAATGGCTATTCGTCGATTTTCCTTATATGATGGGGGTTATAAAACTTTACAGCTACGTATGTTGATAGGAGTTGTGTCCGTTTAATTGCTAGAAACGCGGACACGGTTGTTCGTGAATATAAACAACATTGTATAATCGAATTAAACAGATACATTGAAGAATTTTGTTTCGATCCTTGGAGAGTCAAATGTAGACTGTGCTTTAAATCAAACAGCATATCCTGAATGCTTAATAATAATGATTGTCAATATTTGACGTACGGTAAAAAAAAGAATTTCAATCATAGCAAATATTGCTGGTGATTAGTGACATACCTTAAATTGGTTAATTACAACGGGAGGCTATATTTTAAAATAAAAATTTTGTAATCAATAATACTTGGCGTCATTTCTAAATACGTAGGTATATGTATATCTAATTTGAATATTTTCCTATTTGTTGCAATGGGTATTTATAAACGATCTCCCTGCTTAGGTATTATATATATTTCTAATAGGATAAATAACAAATAAATTCATTTTATGCATATCCGAATCTAGTTTTAAGTCCAATGACGACAATGCCCTACTATTTATTGGGTTAAATGAAAACTTATACATTCTGGAATATAATATTTTACGCGCTAAAATAGAATTAATATAAATAATTATCCAAAAATAATACCCTTCCCTAAACGTAGACATAAAATAAGCTGATTATTTTCACACAATTGGATCTTCGGAATTTTTATTTTTAGATATGTAAATATCTAAATGTTATTACTAATAGAATAGAAACCTACTATGTTCCTATTCTGTAAATATTTTTCAATATTTATCATTCGGTTTATTTGTACCGCGTTCAAAATATGCAACGGATTAGAAAATGGCCCTTTGTTTTATTCACGTTAAAATGTCTAAATTTGTCCGTGCCGTACTATATATAGATCGTCCATTCACTTAAAATAGCAGTTTAAAATTTTGCCCGAAACAATTTTCGCATATTTATCGCGCCTTTAATGACCTAACCAGGATGATTATGTAATTAGGGAGAAGAGCAATCGTTTTTAATTTCTGTGAATCCGATTTATCGATGAACTTTTTTGAGATTAGTCAACTCTCACGATGTGTAATTAATGTTATTATTAATTTATGCGAGTTTAGAATCTACCAGAATTCTAGCACATAGTTGGCCCGGCAGTACTGTTTCATTTGTTGACTCATACCCATTGTTTTTAATTTCGCTATTTTAGCTCCGATCGTTACTATTCTGATGAATTATCTCAACCTCCTTTCCATATTCCATCGATTAGGGATGTTAATTTAAGAAATATTGGTTTTAAAATACAAATTTAATAAATAATAATAAGCTTAGAAAAGTTAATTTTCTTATAAATTTAACTGACAAATCTATTTTATACTTCTCAATTTATTTTTGAAGTGCTTCAAACCTGTTTTTATATTAACCCTAAAAGGTATTACCAACAAACTTCCCACATTTTATTGTGAAATTCCTTCGAAAGCAATAAAAACATATAGTACAAGGCTCATAGGAATCGCGTTTTAATATCCTACTTTAATAGCGTCTTTAAGCCTAGACAGGCTAATTTTCTTATAAATTTAACTGGCAAATCCGTTTTGAACGTCTCAGTTTATTTTGGAAGTGCTTCCTTTTCCTCCGGAAACAGCCTGTACATCTAATGTAATTTTAGTTGCATGTTAATTTTATTGTTTGCAATAAA
>LR736913.1:824957-978181 GCA_902654985.2 Oryctes borbonicus
AAGCAATAAAAACATATAACACTGGTTCATAGGAATCGCGTTTTAATATTCTACTTTAACTATTGATCTATCTAAATGAACGTGACCCGTATATGTTCATTTTTATTGCGGCAATTGACACCCCCGCTCCAGCCTAATTCCGAAAACCTCAGATACCTACGAATTCCCAGTAACCGTATTGTTCATTGCGTCGTAAAATGGGGGTGTTAGGATTATTGAAATATTGAATTAACGGGGGTGAATTGTTCCTAGAAAACATCTAACAAGAAGGAATGTAAAACGTGGCCTTTGCTTCGCAGAGAGAAGCACACTTGTACGTAATTATTTTGGCTACAATCTTCTGGTTTTCTGTTATTTGTCTTTCATTCTCGGTTAGATATTTATAGCAGTTTGAAAATTATATATGTAAAGAGCTTACATATGCTTTTAATGTTGCGTAATTTATTGTCCTTTGCAGCATCTACCGTTCAGTTCCTAAAAGTACACTTTTTTTGTTGCCTCTGGGAGCTCCAAAATAAGTAAATCACATCAAAAATGGCAAGTCCAAGAATTAACAATTTGCATCATTACGATTAATTTCCGCTGTAAAACATTTCGTACTTTAATTAGGTTAAAAATTCTACTAAACGATAAATTCACGTAGAATGTGGATTCGTAATTGCGTAATCGCATAATAACTGTTCTTTGGTTTTTTTTTTTCATCGCGATCGAATCGCATTATATAATTTTGTATCGTATATATATATATGGTTTCCAGGTATAAAATTTTTACTTACGCTAAAGGAGCCTCATTAGAAATCTCGTTTTTAGAATTAGAAAATAAAATCGAATGTTTAGGGGATGAGTCACGTACTTTACGATTGAAGGTGTTTTCCATGGTTTAGTTTAATCCTTTTGCCAAAAAACAAGTCGGAAAGAGATTTTTCTTGCTAGCAAATGTAAACATCGATGGCAAGTGTAATTTACATACTGAGCTTTTTTTGCTTTTACTTGAAAATCGCAGCTTGTTTCTAAACATATCATTCAATAATTGTAACGATTATTTATTTTATGTGTATCTTAATACGTATATTCTATGTTGTAATATTTATAAACATTAAATAGACTTAAACGTATTTTTTTTTGTTTCAAACTCAAATATATCACATCTCCGTACTCGTGAGTGCTTTTAACCTTTATATAAATTTACCTCCATATATTTTTGGATCGCGCTGTATGTTCGCTTAAACGAACGGCTCATTATTCTAAGTTGAAGAATCGATTTGTTTAGAGTCATTCAAGGGAGGTACTGAAAAAATTATTAATTATTTTTAATACGATATTCGCAAAATAATTGTACATGTTGTAAAGTTTAATTAGTATAGGTCAAAGGTCGCCAACCTTCTGTCTCTTAGCCCAGACAGGTAATTTAAAGCTATCCGCGATGAGTGAAAGGGATAATTTTCAAATGTATGTACAAGTTGCAATGATGGAGGGATTTTTTCGTCTCTGAATTATTCCGCTAATAAGTAGAAATAGGATAGGTGTTTAGATGTTGTAGGTGTGGTGCAAGCTGTAAATATTACAGTTAATCAAATTGAAAAGTTACATACCGGCAAATATCTCAAGTACAGATGTAACTCCCGGCACGTTTTTCAAGAAATTCAATGTGATTTACTCATTCAACAGTTCTCGGAATATTAATTGTAATTGTCGCTCTAAGATATATTGTTTCTTTGAAATATGGTAAAACACCTTCCAATCGTTATTGGTTTCAGCAATAATCGTTTTATTTTTACTGCATCCTATGTAGAACATTTTCCATTTCATTTTCAAGAAATAATTAAAGAATTAATTAGACACGATCCGCCTTTTCAAAATAAACAAAACCATGTTATCCGTTGAAATAAGAATTTAATTGTAGTAAAATCTGGATTGTTTAAGCTGTGCATATTAGCACTCTTAACCGATATTTTTAACAAGCCGAATATTTCAACTCTACTGAATGCATACAACATGAAGCATTAAAATTCTTTTTTAAAAATTCTTCATGTATATTATCTTTCACCTAATTTTAGATGCGCTCTCTTTTTATGTACAGCCAACGATTGAATGTTGTATGTAACTCATACATTAAAGGAATGATTGAAAAAATAAACCAAACACTCTACTTTATGCGATGCTGTTGACATTCTGTTTGTTCTATAGGAAATATTTAACTATTACGAGAATATTTAGGAATGATGTAAAATGCTTTCAAAGAACATATAAACACGACATGTAAACTCGACAAAAAGAGCGATGTTGTATGGGAATTCACCTCTTAGGATTCAATTTTTAAGTATAACACTCTGTATATAATTGTATTAATTCTTAAATGAAATGTATATAGTCTGCGTGCAACATGCAAGTTCCCCCTTTCATTTGAATCATTTTCATTTACGTTAGGTAGATTTTAGTGACTCACGTCGGATATTAAAAAATTCCATGTTGAGGAACGTGATTTGGGAAAGGTATTGCAGGAGGTACCTAAGCAAATTCTTGGACGTCTGGACTCATTTTTAAGAACAGCTTTCTAGTCTCGTACTCGGAAATTTTATTAATAGACGCGACCTTTCTAAACATTTTGAATCAGCTAGAAAAGGATCAAATTTATATACGTTCATATCGTTTTTTTTTAAGGAAAAGTTCGGAAACTTTTCTTTTGCATTGTACGTATTAAATATTTTCCTATTGCTATGAATTGTTTACTTTTTAGCGCCTTTTTTTGATTATTTATTCTTAATTCCTAGTATATATTTAACACATATCGATATGGAAACCTGTAATATCGATAATATAATTTGAGTGTAATCTCGTTAGTGCAGCTTTTCGCTAATAGATGGCACCCGATTATTCTCTTTTTAAATATTTTCCTGAATAAACGAACATTTGAGTTGTATAAGCTATTTATTTTTATAAAATAATTATATAATACATAATTATAAAAAAATTAGCACAAAATATATTAATAAAAATGCAAAATATGAAAAACCACAATACCAGATAACAATTTAAGTTTAAAAGTATGATAAATAAAATTGTTATTAATACTTATTTAACAATTTACATTGATTTCATTTGAGCCATCAATTCTTCTAAATTGGTATCCTTCTGTACATTCTCTTCGTATGTCGCAGGTTCCCCTGAAATTTCAGGTACCTCATAAGCATAGCTTAGCCCTTGTCCAAGATTGGTTCCTTCTTCTGCAGAAGAAGGAACAGCACTTTCATCTATCAAACTTATACCCCATTCGTTGTCTTCATGTATTGGTTCTTCTTTTTCTGCTTTTAATGCTTCTCGTTTCTCAGGTTTTGGTTTAACTGCATATTCTTCTTGCCTCTTTTTACAGTAACCATCTTCACAATTAGGGTTTGGTTTCATATTCATAGTTGGGAAGAAGTCATTTAAAGCACTGTACCCTAAGTAATGTGTAACTTCTCCAAATTTCAAGAGATATTTCAAAGTATTCTGTACGAGAAATCCTGCTACAATTCCCATTGTTGTTGGTAGGCTAGCAGCACATACTCCATCCCTTTTAAGAGTCTTCTCATCGATGTTCGAAGCTACAATCAATGGTGGAGCACACTGAAATAATTCTTTCTTAAGAAAAAATTGTTTTTTATTAGAATTTTATCAATATACCGCAAAACAAGCTGTTTCTCCTGGCACAATGAATTGAATATGCCCCGAGACAGCATTCTCAGCAACACCAGATTCGAACCATTTTATATTGAGCTCATTACAGGCTGTGTTTATCGTGTATCTTGCTTCGAAATTATCTACACAGCTCAATACAAGATCAACAGGTCCACCTGTAAGATTCCCTGTGCTGAGATAACAAAGATAATGATTATTTCAGTTGTGTTATATTAAGGAGCCAATAAACTTACGATATTGTATCCATAAAATGCTGAAAATTATCTGTAGTTGTTATATTGTAATTGAAAGTAACGATTTCTACATCTGGATTAATATTTCTCAGCGTTTGAGCTGCCGCTTCGACTTTACTCATTCCAGATTGATGCGGTTGAAAGAATAATCTGTTCATATTAGCTAATTCAACCTTGTCGTAATCGAAAAGGATCAGTTTACCAATCCCACATCTCGTGAGCATCTCAGCTGTGACGCTCCCAACCCCACCAATTCCGACGATAGCACAGGTAAATAGTCGAATGTCTTCATAGTTTTCAACAATTCCCATCCGTTTTAAAGCCATTAACCGACTAAAATTCTTTTTCATAATTAATTCTAATCCGTATTACTATATTACATTCTTATATTACCTGTAAGGATTTGAATCTACAACTTCTGCAGACATAGGCTCTATTTTCTTTCGAATATTTCCAACATCGGCTGGTAATTTAGCCTCTAATTCTTCAGTTTGTGCCGTAGTTGCCATTTTTTTGGAATTATAACATCGAACATATGGTATTAAGTATGTTCTTTGACACTTCTTAGGTTTAAGCATATGTTGATCTGTCACTTGTAGTAGGTTAAGTTGTGATCTGCATTACCGACGGCGCGTGACTGTTATTTTAATACAGCGATTTTTTAACAGATGGCGCACAAGTACTGTTTTGTTAATTATTTTAAAATGATTTTTAAACGTATGATAACGACTGTGGCGTAGTATGGCAAATAACACTGAAGTACCAGCACATTTCGCACCGCACAAATTTAAAAAATAAACGTGTGTGGTACGGAGTGTGCCGATATTTTCGTGTTGTTTTGAAATAATCTATTTTTAATAGATAAATAACGCACGTGTTTTTTTAATCTTTTATTAAAAAAATCGCTTGAGACAAATACATTTTCATGAAAAAAGAGACAACTAACATAATATTGCGAATAATTATCAACATTGAGTTGTTATAACTTTAAAATTATAGATGGTGACGTATTTATGACATTGATTATGGAAGTCAATCATTCAATCAAAAAATAATAAACTTAGAAGTAACAGAGAGCTATGTCTACTAGCTAAAATAACTATGAACTAAATTTGAAAGATATAAAGAACTTATAGACTAAAATGCATACTCAAAAATATACAAAAAAGTAATATCCTTAAATCAGTACCATATAGAAAAAAGAAAAGTTACAACAAAATTGAATATTAAAAAAACTGTACCTTTTCTTGGATTGGGTCAGCCACTTTTTGAAAACGGCAATAATATGTAGTAACATTTGTAAAGCATTATATTCAGGTACGATTATCAAAATTTAATTTTTTTAATATATATTTTGCAAGTGACATATAAATATATATATTATATAATATTCTCCCCCAAAGGTGACAACGAATGTAGTAGTTTTCTGTCAAGCGACTATAGGCACCATTATCTAAACAATTACATCGTCATGTAGTATCTTGGTTTGCAGGATAACAATCTCTTTATCTTTGATGGACCACCATAGGGGCAGGAGGCATCTAATTATTATCATTATCATTATTAACACATATATTATCGAAGAAAAGGCATCATTCGTGATGCTATGGCTTGTGCTTTTATATACACAATACACACATAATATAATATTATGATAAAAGAGAAAAATCTATATTTTGAAAAGTTATAAATATGTACAAGAGATACCGTCGAGAAAACTAACCCGAAACAAGTGTCCGTAGCAAGATTATGGTGCCTTGTAGATCATAATGCACCTATGAGATCATCAGTCATATGTCACCACCACCGCGTTTTACATTCGTTACATTCAATGCTATAATGATCACAAAGTATTTTTTAAATAGAATAGTGATCGGATGTTGTGTACAGAATGTTTCAGATCTACTCAGATTAGTACGGAAGGTGTCGTTGTATTTTTGTCAAAAATTAATCCGGGATGTCGGTAAACCTTTTCTGTTACGTTACTGTTGCTGCTACGTGATCTTTCGAAAAACCGAGCACGAACTTGAACCATTCTGTATTGTAAAATAAAAAAACAAGTGCTAACAATAATTTACGTTTGCAAAAAAGTATTTAATTCAACAATCTTTGATATAAACAATAATAAAATTCTAGAATCAACATTTACTTTTGCCTTAAAATGATTTCATAAAAACAATCACAACAAAGAGAATGGGGTACACGAAATAAAAAATGAGCGCATAGCATTCCTTTTTTAAAATAAAAATAATAAAATATAAAAATTGAGCAGGTCAGTGGTCTAAGAGCTCTACGAACGTTATGTCTAGTAAGTCGTCGTCCACTGTTTTCAATTCTAAAAGGAACAGGTCTTCATTACAGTAGTAGGCTACCATGTCATCGTCCATCTTGGCTAAAATTCTGCAAAACATTCATAATAAGTTGGCGAATCATGGGTTACTCCTTTAAGGTAGCCATTAGAAAAACACAAAGATTCCTCGGTTTAAAACCAAGCGTAAAGCGAGGAATTCTCCTTTTGGCCACCATATTTCCAATAACGTTAGTTAAAAAGCGTACATATTTTACTTCGCTACAACCACTAACTAGTCAAAATCCAAACTTACCCCTTTTTGTTTTTGCGATACAAATTATTTATGCTGGAAGCAGATATTTTGTACTTATTCTCAATCTGCAAAATAAGGAAAGCAGAAATTAAATCGAAATTCAGCAATTTTGGGTGATGCACTTCTGTCTTTCTTAATTTTAGCATAGATTTCGAAGAAGTACTGAGCTTTTTGGAACTTTCTTTTTCATTTTCTTTTTCTTTTTGGAAAAATGGTGGTAGCGATACGGAACTCTTTCTATAGCGTAAATCCACTTGTACAAATACGTTATACGTTTAGTGAGATCTGTGTTAATTGATCAACATGCCTTTCTCTTAGGTTTTAGTTTTGTTATTTATTAATCAAACCGAAACAAAAGGAAAATCAACGAAACAAATGTGTATTGTGTATATTGAAAAGCCCAGTACATCCATTCCATGCACACTAAGCAAAAAAGCGAAGCCTGGGATGTACAATAACGGCTAGCTAATCGTTCAAACACATTTTTCTAACTCAACTTTTCTACTCAAAAACATGTAATTTCAATTTTCAACAAGGGTCTGAGACCGTAATCTACTTGGGAATCTAGAGCTTAAGCTAGCTAGCCGCCATTACATTCGATCTTTTTCAACTTAAACTTACCGCGTTCAATAATCCGCTAGTTGTTGGCGGCACAACGTGTAAGGGGGTGTAAACGTCTTCAGATTCTTGCCTTACGTACAACATTACTCTCTCGTTTAGTGGCGGTGGACCTGCGCTACCCATTCCAATATTCGTCCCTAGAAGCTTGGCCCTTTTCAACGGCGGCGAGAAGACTCCACCGTCGGTGTTGAGATTGTTATCCAAGATATTATCCTTCTTATCAGCATCGGGTGGGAAGTGATTGTGAAACTTCAAAGTAGGTGTCGTGGGCGTTTTTGCCGCTGTGTGTAGTAAGAATGGAGATCCGGATTTGACGTGTTCCACGGGACCGTTTAGGGACCCCTCAGGGTCGTGATAGAAACCCTGGAGTTCCATCGAGGTGAGCTGCGAAAGTATCCAAGAAGACTACACTCATTCCTTAATTTATTTCCATTATAAGTAACTACTGACCTTATCTATGTCTTCGGCGGGTGAGAATAGTACCGGCGGTTTTAAGAGGTCACTCATCGAGTAGAACTCAGATCTCTCGCACATCGGATGGTACAGCTCGTCGAGTTTCTTGCGACCTGTTGCCGTCATTTTACGTTTGGCTGCCCGTCTTTCTTCGTCGCGAGTTTTCCTTTCGGCCCCCTTATCACAAAATACTTTAATTTGGCAATATCCTCGGTGATAGATATTCGAATCTCTAGGATCTTCATAGGTATCGATCTGTAGATGTAGCGGAAGTCCTTTGACACCTTTTTGACTGCTAAAATCTGTACTGAGGCATTGAACTGCGATGTTGATCTAGAAGAATAAAATATTAAAGTGAGTTTGAATGAAATTGGCGTTAATTTGGGAATATATACCTTCGCTGCGCTTTCTAGGGGATTCCAGTATACAGCTATGGCATTGTGCGCTATTTCCTCTATACAACCAACTAGTCCAACACTGTTTTTGGTATCTAATTTTTACATTTAGAAACAAAGAGTGTCAATGATATACCTATATATTTTTTTATTTAAATAGGTAAATTTATTCTATATGTATACTTTACCATTTCGCTTATTTAGTTAGCTTGTAAATAAATAAATGAATTGTATTAAAATATGGGCGTTCTTGTAAAGCAGCTAACATTAAAGTTACCCGCAAGGAAACATTTTTACCAGGAGAAAAACGTTTCAACCACGTGTTTTCATAGAATATCAACATAATTACTCAAGCGAAATCAATTTGAATTAACCCTAACAAAAACGATTTTGGAGCAAATATTCATCAGTTCAACTTTAGAATTGGTGTCAACTGTATTCCTTCGTTGCATTTACGATAGGGGAGAAACGAATAAAGAATTGACACACTTTCGCGAGCAAATTCGATAAAGGAGCGATTCTAGAATTTTTTTGGAAGCAATCCCCATACCTAAAACGCATCCTCCTTTAGTATGCAGATCAGTTTTTTTTGTTTCGCTGTAACGAAGATATTCACTGTGTAAACGTTACCTTTTTTTATCATTATTTTCACACATATTCATTGTCTAGTAAGTTAACAAGCACGAATAAATAATGACAATATGCAGACGCATGATAAAACGAAAAGTGTTATTTAAAGCATGCACACTGTTTTTTCAGCAATAAAAACTGTAATAAGAATCAATGACGGCTTGTCCATTATATCGACTGGTCAATGACCTCCCAAGAATATTTCTAACCGACCGACCGAAAATTCTTTTTCAAATCATACGACATCAAAGGTCTTTCTAATTTTTCCGTTGCGAGTATGTGTAAATTGTTGGTGGTGGAAAAAATTAAGGAACTAAGAGGTGCGATAAATTGATTTCTAAGGGTTGATTTCGTAATAAAATTTAATCCTCCCTTAAACTTTAATGCCGCCACTAACTAAAAATTCGACTTCATAATCAATTTTTAAATTAATTGTAAGTTTTATTGGAGAATTAGGCTAATAGGTGGTTTTTAGCACATTATCTTTTTAATCCTGGCATTAATCTATTATTGAGGTTGCGTCCTATCGACTTCACACATGAATCCACGTGAATGTTTGTTTCATTAGTGTTACATGGAGCTACTTTTTGAATTAGGTTATTACTGTTTATAAGGACAGGAAAGTGCTCAAGAAAATATTACAATAAATGTTCTTTTTGTTATTCGGAAACGATGGAATAATTAAAAAAAAAAAAAACAGTGCATAGCATATTTTATTTTGGTGCTTTATAGAATTTTTTCTACTTCGCACAAACCCTTAATCACAAAAATGATATTTGCTTTTAATTATGAATTAATTTAATCGATGATTAATTAAAGTTGTTTAATGATGGTTAATTATGCTCTAGAGATTAACGCACTAGTGGGAAATATTTAATTATTTAACATTGCAACATTGCCAATAAAAGGAATTTTCTTATCATTAGAGATTCTACGTCAACAAAATTTTAATAAACGTGTTATTAGTTCAAAAAGCATATATTTTAAATAGTAAAATAGTTTTAACAATTGGGAAATTTTTACTGCGTATATAACTGTATTTTTTCTTCAATTTCATTCAATTCATTTTTAAATCAAATAAAATATTTATAAATGTTACAATAATATAACAAATAATAATATAATATTTTTTGTAATTAATGGTTAACAATATTTATTACAAATAAATGAAAACAATCGTTAGATTTATAAATTAATTTTTGAGCATATGCTAGAAAGAAACCGGTCGCAATTTATATTAAATAGAGTTTTGTGAAAATAGACCAATATTACTACCCTTCTTAATTATAAGTTACAAGCAAAAAGTCACCACCAAAAATATTTGATTAATTTTTTGTAGATTGGGGGCTAATTTTGAGAATCGCTGACAACTGAAAAGCAATAGTCATGCTTAAAATTAAAATTAGGTAAACTAGTAAAGACAAAAATAAAGCAGTGTGAATCGCATTACAGCTTGTATCACTTCGTATAGATGTTGAAATTTTATGCATAATTTAAATTTTACAGATAATTTTTAATGAACATCTTTAGAAAAACAAAAGTTTATAGTATTGCGTCACAGCGCTCCGTGCATTTTAACAAAGAAAAAACCCATCTGCATATAGATTTGCGAAAGAACGACGCATTTCAGGTATAGCGAAATGTTTACAAAAAAAATGCAAGAAATAATGAAATAAACGCTGAATCAGTGCAAGGCGCCATTATAGAAGCAGCCGTAAACATTTCCAACTACGTCAATACTCTGAAAAATTAAGATGAGTTGAATTGAAATGAGGCATCCAAAAACCTAATAATATACAGGCGTTCTATTTAGAAAATCTAATTTGTATAGTAGGCTGCGGAAGCTTGAATATAATTTTATGTTGTGCAAAACTTTTTCTCAAAATTGATCAGGAAAAGAAATTTCCAATGGCTGACGTAAACGGGAGGTCAATTACAATATTTCGATTTCATCGTATATTTCCGTTGCATAGTATAATGTACACGATATGCAACGAGAATACACGATACAGAAAATGTTATAATTTAGTTGTTACCTCTTTCCTTTGTTTTCTATTAATTATTTTATAATAAGTATTTTAATGTTAAATAATTGCTGGGGTTATTATTATTTTTACAATTTGTCTTGGATGACTAGAAATTTGGAATAAAGTATATCTGTTCACCTATTAATGATGTAATGGCCATCTTTATACGCAATTCCATTAAATTTTTACTCTAAAATTAAAAATCTTTGAAGAATGTATTTCTACTGTAGCAACATAAATATAACAAAATATTATTACCTTTTAAAATAAAAGAATATTTTTGATCCATTCTTTTATCCAACAAAATACAAACTACTACTTTCTTAACCGAATCCAAACTTGTTTGACAAAAGTATATATATTTCTCTGCGTGTATATAAGTATATAAGAAATGAAATTCGAATGATATAGACTATAAGCTGCCCACGTAGAAGACCTACGCAGTTCCAAGATTGTTGTGAAAAAAACGGGAGACATACACATATTTCTTAAACGTATATCTGCTAGCGCTTTACACATATGCATGTAATTACGTGATGACGTCGTATATCTAGGAAAAAGAGCAAAGAAACTTTGCACGTTATAGAAATAATATCGCGTATTAAACGTTGTATTTACGAACTATGCGCATTTAAATGATTTTCTAGCTCGTTAATAGGCGCTATTGAATAATTTAATAGGATAAGATGTCGATATACGCGGTTCGGCGATAAAGTGGGGCGTATTTCAGCTTACCTGCGTCGAGTATGCGTTGTTTCACCGAATGCTGCCGTCCGTGCCAGAATTGCCATGCCTTTATCTCGTCTTCCGGACTTTTCTCTTCGCGGAACATTAACATAACAATACTCTAGAAGATAGAACACGGAATACAGATCAAAATAATACGCTCTCCTTTACGTTTATTTGATTTTAGGATTTAAATCCGTATAGATTTTTATTGTCATTAGGTTCACGGTAGGCCCTTTTGTAATATCTACCTGTGAACACCCTAGTGGAACCCGCACCTAAAGACCTTCTAACCGTTATCATAGTTATTATTGAAACGGAACCGGTTTAACAGGTTTTCATGTTAGGTATTCTTTTTGTTTAATTAATAAACTGTATTTCGTAGGTGTCCCCCCCTTCTTTTTTTTTTCTTCTTTCGGGTATTCGTGAGAAAGCTTTTGGCAAAGTTATATTCTTACCAGATATAGAATAAACAAATTTCAGCCGTGGTAGTATCGACCAACGGAAATGTACACATCTAAAAATATTCCTTTTTAATTGTAATTCGTCTACAAGGTTACCTCAATTAAATTTCAAAAAGCTGTTTTCTTTTCACCGCTTTAATTATCGAGTATGTTCGAGATAATTTATTCGAAAGAAAAGTAATTGCCATGATGACAATTAATTGCTTGTTAAACGGTTATTTTCATAACACAGACTTAATTTTTGTCAAATAGATTCTGAAGGTGCACCTAATTAATTCAATAAAATAACATTTCGATCGCTAAAAAACTATTTCAACTGGGCCAAGTATATTTTCTTATCCAGTTCGAATATTGCGACCGGAAAAAATCGTCTTACCTTGACGGTTTGCGATTGCAGTTGCTTATTGGGGTCGTCTATGTATTCCAACGTAATTCCGTAAAATTGGCCCTTGTTGATGTAGGTGATTCTGTCGTCTTCTCTTCGTTGCGATGTCGAAATCGGCGTCTCCAGGTAGTATTTGAAGCCGACGTTCGATATGCTGGAATTAGAAAAGGAGACGTTTCTATGGCGTCTAAAATTTTTGGAAGGTCGTATATATGGATGTGTAGCGTAATAAAAATGATTCAAGTTTTATGGCGTTAATTTTAGAGAGTGTGCATGTGTTTTACCGGCAACTACAATTTATATAAAGGTCACGAAGGGGTTATATACCGTACAACACGTATAATTTTTCTCTCTACATTGCTCATGTGTATATGTCACATATCAAGTAGTCGGTACACCGGATCTAGTTTGTCCAGTTAACAATGTTTTTGTACGTACGTAATTCACACAGGGTTACTATCCATTTGACCTGTAACAGTTGTCGGATATTTGGACAAACAACTGGTACCATTGCTATAATGTACGCGTGCATGTATAGCAGGTACTTTCGAGGAAACTTTGATGGTCTTACGGACACGGTATAACTGGCCGCGTTTAATATTAAACCGACTTCCGAGAATACGACTTACATTTTCGGTATCTGTATTTTGTCAGCGTCATTTTGCCGGCCAAAATCGTGCCAGGGCCTGCTCCTGTTGCTCGTCTGCGATCCAGGGGATTGGGTACTCGCGTTGTTCCTCTGACTCAAAGATAGGGGATCTAATAATCCGGAGCTGTTTTGGCAAAGCTCGGTGTAGTCGAATGACTGAAAAAATAATTAAAAATGCACTAAGTATGGTTAAATCTCAAAAGTTCTGCTCGAAATTTCTGGGTAGCGGACGCAAGTTCGAGCTGAACTTTTGATACACGTCACCCCACAGGGAGTTTTGCAGAGCTTTTCTGAACAAGATCATGCTTTCGCAAAATAGGGTTGGTCTCACCTGTTGCATGGTGTTCTGATCACGTGGTGTGATAGCATCTGCACCAATGCCGCTGTCTGGACTTGGTAGATCAACAGTAAGACCAGCGGCTGTTGCAGCCGCAATAACGCCTTTGGTGTGATAAGTACTTTGTCTTACGTATCTTTCGACGAAGCTGGCGGTGTTCGCACCCCCAGCTGTTTCTTCGCCGTAGGCCAATTGTGTTTGGCGCAATTGGCCGGAATACGCAGGTTCGGGCGTAGCAGCACCGGAGGCCACGGTGGTGAAATATTCCCGATAATAAGGATCCGTAACGGAGAATGTAGCGGGATTTCCGGATCTTCCCGTGGTAGACGTCGAATATCCGCTTCCGATGCTGCTTTGGGTGTATTGGGTGACATGGTCTGTGTATGGTATCGGCGAGGGCGTACCGCTTCCACTGTGCGGGTTGCTCATCGATGCGAACATTTGCGTGCTGTACATCGCTGGTTTGAGGCCATCCGAAGAAACGAACTCAATCGGTCCAGAATTCGGACCGTCTGTTAATAAACTGCTGTGCGTCGAAGTTGGCGTTCCGTTCACGGAACGAGACTCGTGTTGAGGCGATTTCAATCCGCGATGATTCTCATCCTTGATAGAATTGACATCCACCACCAAGTCTCCAGACGGGGTGCCTGATGGGATCAACACCACCTATAACGACGAAGTTTTACACACTAAAAAATCACTATCTTAACCGTTCCAAAAAATAATCATATCAAAAGTAAACAGATAAATAATAGCTGATGTACCCTTCTTAGAGGGGCAACAGGTGAGAACACCACAATCACACAAACACACGCACATTTCTTGTTCTTTTTCAATGAAAATTCTTTGGAAATTGCAAAGATCCTAACCTTATGCCGTGACTGTTTGCTAACGATAATCGATCCATCGAGACTGGGGGAGGAATTCTCTAATTTACGGTGGTGACTCAGATCTTCTGGCTCCCGTTTTACGATTTGCAAATTTTGTGTACCTGACGAACCCGGCTGCGTATACCCTACGTGCTGGTTTATAAATAAACCTTGTATATCTTGCGTACTAAGCTGGTTCGATAGAGGTGGGGTCAAATCTAAGCCCGCCCCACTCACTAAACCATTGGTCGCCTTCAGTTGAGACGTAAGGATACTACTCGCTTGAGAACTTGTCCTGAAATAAATACATTACATCATTGATAGAAGGGGGGTACACAATTTTGATGCGTATATTTTCATCCGCGCTACATTATAAACAAAAATGTTCATTTATAAACATCGTTTTGATTATCCAGGTACGCTCATGATTCCCAAAAAAGATTACGCCGTCTCGACGCAAAAATTCGAGTTACTCCAATAGGAACCACTTCCTTCTATCCCTCTTTTTCTAAACACCCTACCATCTCTCGGAAAACGTAAATGTAGCATATTTATGCAAAGCATTGTCATCACTCGCACTGTTATTGTACAACTATTGAATCCCATTGTTATCTTCTCTATACCAATTTAAATGCATTATAAAGTTCTGAATACCTAAGGTGCATCTCCGTATAAAAGCTTACCCTCTTCGTACACCCATTCGACCCTAACGGATATAAGAAACTTGATACTCGAGGATCTTTATCGATGCCTTTTTTTTTTTTCGCCCGAATATAAAACGTAATAATGGGTATCTCATGTATATATTTTCATATTTTATCGTTAAAAAATTTCGGTTCCGTTTGCTAAAATCTCATGGTGCCTGTACGGAACACGCCTTCGCTAACTTGTTCTATTTAGTTTTTTATTTTTCATATTTTTTCTCGACGGGCTGATCTAGACTGGTGAAATATTTTGGGCAATATGCTGGTGGTCATCTGTCTATGTGATCTACCAATAAAAAATCTCACCTTGACATTTAAACTAATCTATGATATAGGTACAATGTACATAACGTTGTTGTTTTTCTTTATTCTTTTTACAATTAAAGTTTTTATCGTATTTATTGCATGTATACATAGTTAAAAATCTCTTTGTGCAGCGTGCGGGTAAAATAACGTATTGTTTCGTGAGCTTAACGGGGTGTATCTTTTTAGTCCCATACTTCAAAGTAACTGAAAATACACCATAATTACGTTTATGGTGGTTGTAAATTCGCGCTAACTGTATAATAGTGTTATTTTACCGTGTAAAAGTACAATTTCCACATCTGTGTACCTATCTAAAAAGGTTAATCGAAATTATTCAGTTCACCGTTAATAAAATTAAATCCTTGTTTATTTAAACAGAATAGTTTCGAACGTCGGAGAGGCATGTAGATAGAGGGGTGGTACGGCAAAGGATATACATACATAAATAAAATAAATCTATCCCTCGGAAACATGAAAGTTTAATCCTGCGTATTAAAAATTCTTATCTTGGCAATGATCTAAACGTAACGTGATATAGATAGTATCACACGCCACTGAGTTGTACGTAGTGCCCCTGTGAGAGTTCCGTTTTAAGAATTATACCCTTGGTAAAAATGCGTACTGGAATTTTACTGTCACAAATATAATTGTTATAACACTTGCTTTGCCTTTTGTAACTAGTTTTTGTGTGGCGAGGTGAGTACTTCAAACCGGGTCTTATAAAATGCCAGTTAACCTCAACGGTGTTGTATTTACTACGGGAATCGTCGTTTAAGCACGGAAAAAATATAATTTCTTTAAGGAATCCTATATACAACTAAACATCGTCAATACGACTGAAGATCGTTAAACGATACACAAAAGTATTTAAAGGCGTTGTACTTTGTACCACGAACGATCGATGAGAAAGAGATTTTGTTCCCATCTCGTTTCATCATCGCATTGGTGACTCTACACAAATTCTATGTCTGTATACAAAAATTTGTACGAAATATAAGAGGCAAAGTAGAGGAGAGTGGAGCACAACGGACCGCTTAAGAGATAGAGAAATTTTTAAAATTTATTCTGTTGTAGTTATTAATTAAAGGATACACAGACAGATCACTTTTTGGGGTAAAAAGGACCAAAGGACCAAGCCCTTTCACCGCGCATAATTCTAGAAAATTATTTTATATAAGCAAGGTATTGTTAAAGGTTAAAAAAAAGTGCACTGTATCAATTTACGATAATGCGTATTTATTATTTACAAAGGAAATATACATTAAAATAGTTGCTTTTCTCCTCCTCTTCCTGTGCATTTATTACCGGGTCACTTTTTGCACGATAAACATTAAATGCATCCTTCTCTCAGAGAACTTACTTAACATTTTCTTCGTTCTCTTTAGTTTCCGAAGAATCATCATTTAGTTTCGGTTTCGTAATTTGAAGTTTTCCCTTCTTTTTTTTAAGACCGGTCTTATTAGTTATTTGTCTTTTAATTATCTTTTTTTTTTCGGTCTGCCAGTGATACTCCTATTCAAATTAACAGTGTTCTGCTCGTTGAGCTTTTTCTTTTATTTAATGTGCTAAGTTTGGGAGAAAATACTTTAAGTGACTCAACAAAATCTGCGACTTCTGGAAGTTGTAGCTACGCCAGATCTTTCTTCTTCAATGGTATTACTGTTAACTTCATTTCTTATCTGTTTTCTCCGCAAATCTTGGCTAAATCTTGGAAAATCCTTTTATACCATTCTCCATGTTTTGCAATATGCATGAAAGCCGCTACAAATGTTTGTACTACTTCATAAATTGAAATTTTCTGGTCCGGATAGTTTGTATGCCACACATCGCATTTCCTTGCCCTCTTAGTAGCCCATACAACCAACAATCCAGAGGTTACAATTTCTCTTTAGCCTTCGTAACAGCCTCCAATGTTCTGTGGCTGTTGTGATCATCAGATACCAGCAAAATATTTCGATGATTACTTGACTTTACATTGTCAATAAAATGATCACAATCACGCAGGGCATCCGGTCACCAATAGAGGATTCATTCTTTGCATCCGAAATAAAAAAAATGGTGGTTGCTTGTAGGTATCATTTCTTGGTTTCATACTGATTACAACACTTTTTAAACGACGAATTATGCACATCTTTGGAACTTTATATTGATCACTAGCCTTTCTACTTGATTAATAGCTTATAGAGCCGCTTCCATTTCGTAACGAGTGGCCTCAGCACATGATCCTGTTCGCCTCAAAGGACCAAATAGAATAAAAAAATTTTTGCTGTTAATTTAGAGTGAATGGTGAACAATTAATTTAATTATTATTTACAAGAATTTAGAATAAGTTATATAATTTTTATATCACTTACCGTTATGATTCAATAAACAGCCACTACGCAAAAACAGTGCCACGTTCACGCATTTAAATTAGTTAATTTTCTACAAGTTTTGAGGTGCCGATATTAGCTGGCATCAGCTACATACATATACATATCATGGCTGGACCTTATCACCCCAATGGTCCTGTGTGCCCCGTTTTCCCCTATATCCGAGGTGTTATATTTAGAAATTGTCACAAATAATACAGCTTGAGGTATGTACCTATGATATCCTCTTTCAAAGGAGAGGGTTAAAATATGGGCGCTATTCATAAGATATAATCCCAACCTATAAATCTATTTATCAGACATTTTCTAAAAGAAACATTAGGGCAGTGGCTTCTTTTATAGTCGTATATCTTTTTCTTTCTATTACGTAATCCTGCATCTTCAATATATGTGATTAGTATTACTTACGGCCAGATATCAGCTAATTTATCCTTTGAGTCAGCTGTTAAAGGTGGCAGCTTGTAGTATTCGTAGATAAGACCCATCGTGGCGGTTTGGTCTTCAGCGCCGCCTCCGATGTTAAGCATGGCTGTGGTGGCTGCCGTCAGGGGATGTTCGTAGTATGCTCTCCAAGTTTGTTCCTCTGGAGGGGCATTCCCCTCGGGCAGTTCGGCCATTACCCGATGACCACCCACTGAAACCTCGCCACTTCCACCACCCTGGTGAATGCTTCCGTTTGATTCTAAACTTTCCTTTCGTTTTCTGGAACAAATATAACGAGAATAAGCCTTCTATTGACGGCTTACCTTCATATGACACTAGCCACAAGTTTTTTAAACCAAATTACATCAGCCATGCTCATTACCACGATTTTTGACATGCTCCTAGATTTTCAAAAAGAATATCAAAGAAATATTACGTTTACCGTAAACCAGAGATTCCTTAGAGATCAATTCTCGAAATAAATTGCATTGTATCAGTGATGATAAATAAAGTTCGTCACTTTCCGCGCGCCTCAGAAAATTAGCAGAGACTAGACACGCTCGTCTCACGAGAATGGATTCTGGTTTCCCGAAGCACGAGTCTGCTAATTTCGCGAAGCGCAGGGAAAGTGGCGAATTTTAGCGATAAATAAGCGGTTGGTATAAGGAATCTACGGCTTACAGCGCTTAATAAACTAATAAAGGAAAAAATAAATAATAAAAAAAAAATAAAAGCGAAATAGAGACTTAAATAACTTAAAATATTAAAGCTAAAATGTTAGAAAATTAATTCAAAATTTACTAACTGTAAGTATTACGCAGATACTGTATAATAGATAAATAAATAAACAAACAAAATAATAGAAGCACAAATTAGAATATTAAAATAAATAAATCTAACATTCTATCTACTTTAATCGTTAGGGATAATAATTGAAATATTTTTTTTTTAATTTCTTTCTTGTTTGTAAGACCACTTTTGCCCTTTCTTTGTTTTTCATTTTTTGTTTCGCTTAAAATATTACGTATTACCTATGTATTTTTTTTGGAAGGTTAGGTACAGACTTCCTTTATAAAGCTATTTTTCAAAAAATTAATTTAGTGTAACATTTAATTATATTGATGAACCTCTCTGAGCTAGACGTTTCGATATATATGTATATGGGGATCCTTAAAAGGGTGTCGATCGTTACCTAAACCAAAACCAAAAGCACCTTTGAGAAAAAGGGTTTGTTCACCGTATGATGTATGGAGAAGAAGGGTAAATATCAACATTAATGACAAAATATATCAATCAATGTCAATGGGGTAGAAATCCTTTAGTTCCAAATAATGCTAAAGCACACAAACCATCAAAAAAATTCGCAACGTATCTGATGTTATGGTAATTCACCTCAGCTTTCGTACCGAACCAATATCCTTAACGTTGACGTTCTTAATTGCATAATAAGATTATTAAGTATACCATATTTCTTTTTTAAGTACGTTAATATGTTTATGTAAATAAGTTATTGAAAATGTTTGACTTGACATTTTAAGCACGATTTTCAATCTAAGGTTACATGTTGTGGTTGTTCCGTTAGTCGAAATATTACAAGCGTGTGCGTGACATTTTATTGTTTCGCACTAAAAGCCCTTTAATAAAAACTTTCGCAACGTATAAGGTTTACTTGTTTTTTTTTTTTCCGTTTATAAACGGTTTTGTAATCTCCACGCACAACCGACGAAGCTATGCCTGCGTATAAACCAGAACATTGATATATCTGCGAAAGTTTTCATTTAAGAAACGCACAACACACGAGCAGAGTTTTACTCTGAGCAACGTCATGTATGGGTGACCACTCCTTTGAAACCTATATGTCAGAAAAGAACAAGGAAAAACGATGCGACCTAGGAGCTTGTCCAGTTAAGTGGACGTGTTTTATATGTTCCAATGCATCGGAGTTGAGTTTCTTCTGTTGCTTGGATTATCTTCTAATTATTTCGTGTACGCATTACTTTTCTCTTTTCATATCGAAAAATAACCCGTAATTATCGAGATATCGAAGATAAGATGAGATCCTTACAAATTTCCTTGTATCGATAAAAATATTTTCACCATTGATAAGTCATTCTTCTAAGAATTCCGCTTCAATTTGTTAACGATAATTGCCATTATCCCATGTTATATTCCGAGGAACTCATGTCATTTGCTTTATTGCCATGCATTGCTTCGCCATAGTTAGCCGCTACGAGGTGCTCCTTTCGAAGCGGCCATTCTCATCGTATTGTTTCATTTTTTCCTCGTCTTTTTTTGAGGTATTTATTTTGTACGTATATCAAATTATCCCTTTTCGTATTAGTATTCAGGGTCAAGAACTCTTTAGGCGTCTGTAAAAATGTAAATACACGCTTCGTGACTGAAATCTGAACATCAATCAAAAAGAAAGTTATTATAATTCTATTTGAAACACCCACTAAGTGCCGGACGGAATAATAATAAGATCTACCTGAATTTAACGCGGTGTTAGGGTATTCGTTACTCGTAGGATTCATTTCTTTTTGTTTATTTAAATAATTTGAGCCGGTACCAAATTTATCTTTATCCGAAAGCATTAAATGCAAACAGCATCCTCTCTGGTGTGAAATGCACATCCTCTCCGTGGGTACTAATCCGTGAACCCTCTAATCAGTCTACTTAGTCCGAGTCATTGAGACAGAATAACGAGTAACGTGTGAAATTTCAACCTCTATTCATCGAAGCATTGATTTTTAAAGTTTAAAAACGGTGGCACTAAATAAGTAAGTGCTGTGAATGAGTAACAAGGAGTCGTCACGTGTCGTCAATGTTGGTTTTAGCGTTTTGTTAGAGCACATATGCATAGGACAAAAGAGCTAGGCACGAATAATCCTGGATGTATTCTAGAGTTTTTTTTATAATCGAAATTATCTTCGAATATTTCCTTAATTCCTCCGGTGAATAGGTATTTAAAAAAATTACAGCCCGAAAATAACCGATAATAGACGTATTTTAAAATTTATAGCTTCGAAACTCGTATAGGAAAGAAAAAAAAAGCGTGTCTTAGCCGAGAACTCAGCTAGTAGGCAGGCATTGACTGAGAGATGTTGTAAAGCTAATTTACATTAAAGATTTGAAATCATTAATTATGGGTTTATACCATGGCTGATTATCTGGTTTTTACCATCGAGCATCAACATCCGGTCTGTACCAAACACATAGCTTCTTGCGACATCCGCTGTATCTCACGGAAAATGATTCTATTAATTTTTATGATACTTTATGCTGGCTACTAACTTTCAAGTTCCTTTTTGTTAGTTGGCGTAGAAGAAGATATAATTCACGAGGGTTACACATCTTATTTTTCTCGCATGACATTTTATATTCTATGCATTTCTATAGAATCAAGTGTGATAGGCGTAGCGAATTCTTTTTGAACTTTTATGTATCGAAGCACCTTTTTTTCGTGAATGAAAACCAGTATCTATTTATCACTTCTCTATAGTTTTTCTATAAGAATTCTTTTTAAAAATGTCTAGGAGACGCACAACTAAAGGTAACTCTCTCTTGTTGCAGGAGAATTGAGGACAATAGGAAGATGAAATTTGCACTTCTAGATAAGGTAAGATTCTTTGAATCTATCTTCACGCTTAAATTTAATTATTCTTGTAAACTTTGTATTTTTGTTTAAAAGAATAATATAAAAAATAAAATAAAATGTTCTGAAATTCTTGATAGCATTTTAAGCGTTAAAGATAAAAATATCTCTAACGACATTTACTTTTGATAGACTTCCTTATTTTCTTAATTTTTAATCAAACTGCAGATTTAATTAGCAATAATTAATTGCTAATTATCACATATACAGAGTGTTCTACGATTTCATTTGAAATGGAAGCACCTTTGTAAAACCTCCATTTTACGCTAACTTTTCTTTAAATCCATTTTATTAAAAAAAAAAAACAACTGAAAATACCGTAAACAAATGAAATTCTGTTTTTTTTTAGATTTATTTCGACAATAGTGAAAATTAGTTTGCAATCACCTAACTGTTAATTAAGTTAACGAACAATTATGCAGCAACTGTCAATGTCATAATTCGCATTTGGCTTAATTTATAAATTATTAATGTCAATGTCATAGCCTACTTTGGATTTCACTTAAATTAAATGTATTTCTTGGAAGAAATAACAATTATTATAAATAATTGACATTTTAAAGATGCTGCAATACAAAAATAGAAGGAGATGGTGAACTTTTTAGTTGTTGTCTTTTATAAATTTTGATCTATCTTAGTTAGTAGATATTCTAAGAAGTGAATATTAAAAAAAAAATATTATAAAAAAATTATATATAATAAACATATTTGAATGAAAATTTGAATAAAACCATTCTAGGACTTTCTAATTTCAGCGATGTAGGCAGATTTTTACAAAAAAAAATCATTAATAAAATGTTGCCATTTTCAAACTGGAAAAATAATCACACTATGCCTTGGAAATTTAGATGAATTTCTGAAATTTTGTGTGGAAGCAGGCTTTTTGATCCACTACCTTCATTTTAATATAAAATGTAAGTTTTACAGGGGTGCTTCCATTTCAGATGGGTCACACTGTATATGCGATGAAATTTTTTTTTTTGTATTATCCTTTATGGTATATAACGAATGTACATACTACTACGATTTAAATGAGGGTCAGATAACCGGTATATTCCCCTTTTTCGTATAGAGACCACTGTCCAGAGGGTTAGTAAAAATATTAATGCAAAGTGCCATCACATAAACCCTTCTTCCTTTTTAACGTTTTTTTCCCTATTTGGTTCTTGTGAAAGGACAAAGACTGTCTTAGTAGTAAGGGTCATAATTTTATACTGGTCATCGAAAGCTATGTGAGAAAGTCTCTAACGCAAAGGAGATTTTTCGCAGCCGAAAATGTCCGTCTTTAGGACGGAGCGAGAAACGGATCTTCTTTGTCGGATCTTCGAAAATAAAGTCATCTCGGTTATTGATACGTCGATACGTGTGAGGTGATTGATATAGAGCGGTGTTGATGTGTGCATGTATCCGTACGGATTCAAATATCTTCTTACCTGTGTACCACCGTACGCAAACACAAAGGTTTCATGCGTATACACCTTTTCATTGCTTCTCCTGTGCACACATGCCTTCCAGATGAATAAAGAAAGCAACCCTTTGTTGGCGCACAATTTTTATTGTAGTCAGCCTCATCTCTTTCTCAGAATCATTGAACACTTTATAGTCACGGAACTTGACAAGCAAATACTCAGGTCAGATGATGTTAGTTATCCTTTTTGAAGCATATTCGCGGTTTCGTCACCGCGGGGATTAGCTCGGTGTAAATTAGGAGCGATATCTCGAAGAATCTAATCGCTTTGTATATATAAAATTCATAATTTCGAAATGTAAATAACAGACAACAAGCCTGCGTGGTAATAGTGTCCCTTCGTGTGAAATTTGCATGAAAAAAGGGTTGCGTTATTTAAACATCGGAGCTACTATCATGGCCATTCGGACACGCATAAAATACAACTACAGAAGCGTACACTATAGGTATATAGATATTTTTATTTTCTTTCCCGAGACTCCAAGAACTGGTTTTATACGTTGACCATCATTTTCAGCTGACCCTTATGAGGTTTTCGCATACTTTTTCGGGCCGATAAATCCGACGTCCCTTATAAAAATGCCCTCGAGGTCTCTTCGTGTTAAGGGGTTATAATATTTCGATGTGAACGTACGGACTTTAGTTTACCATATTAGAAAGTTGGAAACGTGTAAAGGGTGTTCTACAAACGCGTTGTATATTTCAGTGGAAGCGTGTAATTAAGCGTCGACATTTAATGATTTGGTCCAGCCCGAGTAATAAATTACAATAATACCTGTTATTGTTATTCCTTCTAAATTAACTGCGACATATTGCGCTATTTCAAAATTACCAATTCATTTTCCTATCGACACTCCTTAAATATAATTATATGATCAATTAAAAAACACCATAGCAGATACAAATAACGTTCGTATAACGTGCATATATTATACGGAGTGAAAATCGGGACATAAATAATAACATTGGAAGAAACTAATTACAGCGGTTATTTTCACCTCCGAAATATTTTTCCAGAGCGATAAATCAATATATCCGTTGCTGCTTGTTGCATAAAATCGGCTCAGGTTAAATATGTAAAAGGCGTGAGGGTTTTCCTTTTCAGATGCGCGCAATAGTAACCCTTGTACAACATGTAGTTCCTATTATTTATGTTCTTGAATATAAAAATCGATCCTATATATCATATGACACTGTTACATATGTAAATTCAAATTATCATTTTTAAATTGTGTATAACGGTATTCTACACTTTTGAATTTGTTGCTGTGCGAAACTGTTATAGGAAAAAAAAAGAGACGGAAATAATTTGGTAAATTTTCGATACTTCGAAATTAGTGAAACTATTACATTAAAAACAATTTAAAAGCAATTAAATGACCATTCAACGTTATTCACTTAGAATTTTGAAAAGTATAGAAAGTAAAAATTCCGTTTAACAATTGGAAATTATTTTACTTTTGTACATCGACAATACCTAATAGGTTCCCAAATGTTGCATACTGTACAGATACGTAAATCCCTGATCGGTGCTATAGATACAATTATACTGATCAGGAGATAGTTAAATGAGAGCAGCGCTATAAAGGAAAGGGGTTGCTGTCTGTCCTATTCTTAACTTACTCAGGTAGCGTCAGCGATGGTCATTGCGTTTTACGAAACGGCGCGGGAATCCTAACTCGTTCGAACGTAATACTGACCCCTGGTCCCCTAGTACTAATGTCACCTAAACTAACTTTAAATATACACACATGGAGGTACAGCATTTTAACTTTCTTGCTATTCCCTTCGGACTTACGTCAGAGGGAAAATAAAATGAGTAAATCTGGTTATATTCACGATTTTTTAAGACCGTTGCGATACGAGAGTAATTGCTGTTTGCATAAACGTAAACGGAATGTTTTTTTTTTTTTTTTAAAGCGAGACACTTTCAATTTTTTCCGATTTCAAGTACCATTTAAATATATCGAAGAGAAAGTAAAAATATAAGGATAACGGTTGGGATCACATGCATTTTATTGATTGATTTTTTAATACGGGAATAGATGACAGTTCGCGGTTCTTGTATGTATGGCAGTGAAAACTAAGTTGATAAGAGAAAATTTCTTAGAAGCGTATTTCTCTCGTTCTTCCAGTAGATTTTCTTTTTTTTTTTGTTTCGAATTTATTATACATAGTTTGACTTTAATAAGGTCGAAACCCTATTCAATACCTACTGCAATAATTCGATGTATCTATTTGGGGGTGATTTACCAAATCGACGTCGATAAAAACAACCTGACACCTCGTCCTATTAACACCTCCGAGCACAGAACTAGCAGGTCCGCACCGCACCTTACGAAATCACCGCATCCGATTCACGATTTCTGTTAAATATCGTATAAGTGCACTACATATTTGATAACAGTGGTGACCTCAAACCAAGTATACATACGACAACGTCTGTAGACGAACTGAACTGGCCAGGTGAGTCCATCGGGTCCGCCCATTAGACACCACAGGTAGCTACAACTTCAGACACCACTACAGGTCAACACGATGTCGTCCACTCTGCGCATGCTTTAGCCCCTGTGTTGTTTGGCAAAAAAAAATTATCCAAAGTATTGCAGATTTTTTCGCGAAGCGCGAACTGTAGGTACATTACATCGGATGGGATTCAACTCGATTTTTCCAAATAACTCCCCGATATAATTTGAATGGGATTGAAATTGCTAGGTCTCCTTTAAAGCTCGTTATTTCATAACAATATTGACATATCCAGCGTCTTTTGATATTTTAATGTAGACTTTGATTAAATTAAGATAAAAATACGTAGGTGTAATAATAATGTAGATTTGCTATCGAAGCCTGAACAAGCTGGCCCATAATAAATGCAATATCCAGCGGTGACATTAATAAGTTGCATATGCAAGTGATTAATAGAAAAGGCGAAATGGAAAATTATCAAATCTCAACCACGGCTTGTACTCAACACGGGTCCATATACAAGCCGTACATATATGCAAATCGACAAACTAAATTCGACCTTAAGATTTATATCTGTGTAGATTAATAAAAATTACGAACTTGACATTTGATTTCTAGTTGTTAAAGTTTCTTAGAATTGACCTTCACGTATACATACATACGTACACATGTTATGTATTTAAAATATGGATCCACTTAGAATTAGGTACACAAATTCCTATTCTTTGAACCGATTTCAAGCGTAAGCTGCCGCCTGGAAATCTCTATGCGACATTAATAATTTCATAATAAATACGTAATATATAACTAATTATATTCGGTTATTATTATGTACGTTGTGTTACATATGTAATATGCGCGTTTTTTTTATTTCAACATGGAGTCAATTATAAGCTCTGTACCTCTTAGCAAATACGTACACTTTCTTTAGAAGTCATATCTCGCATTCATGAGCTAGTAATAACTTCTCGACTTCTATACGTAGCGTTTCGTAAAAGAAATAGGTGTACTTTTTTCATTTGTACTTAAAAGACAATTTATAAATTGAAATGAATAATACATGAGCTTCGGCTATCTTCTGGAATTCAAAACAAAACATAAATAATTAATCTGCGTTTTACTTCTCCAATATAAGGAAACAAGCAGCCGATTCTTTTTAATTCTTTTACTTCGCTGTATTATTACCGTTATTTTTTACATTAAATAATAAAATCGCCTAATAACAATTGAAATTTTTTCGTAGGTTATTGGAAAATCCCGAGAGCATATCTTCAATGCGATGCCAACCCATAAGGAGGATTCTTGTGGATCGGTCACATCATGATAACATCAAACTTATGTGTATTATTGGTGAATTAGGACTTGGTTCGCGTAATCAGAAAATGTTTTAATCAAAAGCTACTTGGATCAAATCAATTTATTTCTTATTTTAAACGGAGTACATTGTATATTGTTACATTTTCAGATTCCTTGATGCGACGTACAGTAAATTTATTGCGAGATATCTTACACTAAAAAAGAATAATCTTTAAGATATTTAATTTTTTTCTTCTTAATTATGTTACAACAATCGAAATTAGTTAACCGATATCAAACATTCTTATTTTATAATACAGGGACAGAACATAAGCTTGATCACATTCAAAAAGTTTTTTTTGAGTACTTTAATTTACTACAGTAAACATAATAAAATATCTCAAATACAGCAGCGCGGCTGTTGCGCTGCGTTCGAAAAGTTTTACTGCTATGAATATCGTTAAGCTCAGGTTCTTTTTTAAAAAACACTGCATAATAAAATAAGAATGTTTGATATCGGTCGACGAAGGTTGCCTATAGCTTTAACGACAGCAAAAAAATGTTACAAAGTAATTAAAAATAATTAATTTGCAAGAGAACATTGCAAATGCATTTGCAGTTTTAGTATATGATAGTAATTTTTTATTGGTTCTTTCAATATAAATTAATTACAGAGTAAACATAGGCAAAAGAATAAAATAGTCAGTTATCTGCGAGATTTGCCCTGAAAATCTGATAAGTCTAGATAGCAAGAAGGGAGCAATCTGTGTCGTCAACCTCAGCGGAAAATGGGAACGACTGGACATCGAGAGAATGCAGGACTGTTTAAGATGCAGCTAAAATATGAAACAATGATTTGTACCTTATTTTAATTAATGTAAAATCTAGTCAAACAACACAAAAGTATCGGCACACTCCGCACCACAGAAGTTTAATTGATTAATCCGGGACATCTGTTTCAAGGATTCGTCGATCCCCATCTTCAACCGAAGTCGGGTCTCCGATACTTTTGTGTTGTTTACCATGCTATCCCACAGTCTTAGCTATAATTATTGTAGAATCTGTTACTGTTAAAATTCAAAAACTATTTGTGTTTCTTGTAAATATCCTATCCCTGCAGTGGTTCTTAAATTTTAAAAAGATCCAATCCTTCTCTTAGGACCTATATACAAATAAGCACTTTTGTAGTCAGGTAAGTAGAAATACTTTGAAAATTATGACGTCACTTTTAATGGCGACGTCATTTTTTCATGGTCTGAAAATTCCACTTTTTCGTTACTGGAAGATTCTGAAAATAATGCCCGACTCTTCCAAATTCTGAAGATGATGGCGTTAAAAGACAAGCTTTTCCCGAGGAAATGTTCTCCCTAACATGGGGCAGCGGTTGGAGCTTGTGTTGCTTGGGCAGAGATCGGATGGTGCCCAGCGTCGATAACCTCTTTTTATGCGGCACCATCTGCCGCGATTTTTTTTGAATAAAATTGTCCAGGCTTTGTTAAATTTTAACCAATTTTACTCCTGGTACCAGAAGGGCCGGAAAGCAATGAGGTATTTTTCGGAAGTATTTGTAATTTAGCAAAATTTTCTCTTAATTTTCAACGGGGGTTTGCATACACTGTGTTAGGCCGTGCGCTTTGAAAGTTTATTTAAAGACTACATTGCAGATTTAATTTATATATTGGCAAAATTTTTAATTTACAGATTTGGTTTGCGTCTCGACTAAAAATGTACATTGTACACTTCCTTAATACTTTTATACTTTCTTACTTGTTGTAATAGCTGTTTCGAAGACGTTTTTACGCCTTTTTTGGTATATTTTTATGAATTGGATCGTGATTTTGAAGGAAACAAAAGGTTTTGCTTCATTTTTTTTTAATTGCAGTAGGTAATTTAAAAATTACAAAGGCAGAGTTTTTTCCTAGGTGTAAATTGATTTTCATATACATGTAATACATACATATAGCCTATGTAAAGATTATATACGTATGCACATGCATATACACTGCTCAAAAAATATATTTACATGCTGTGTCAACGATTTTTGTTTATACATTTTTCTTCCAATAGCTATTCAAGTATAACTTAAAAATAAATGTAACTTTCCAAGACGATTATTTACTGGTGCCGCAAGTAAAATAATCTGTGTATACGTTATACTGTTTTCCATTTTGCTAGTATTTACAAAGTTCCTTATATTTAGTTACAACCTTGATCATCATATGATACCAGCACTATAACGAAATGGCCTGTCGTTCTAGGATATATTTTTTTTTTTGGTAAATTTTATTTGTAGAATATTAACATATAAAACTTTATTAACCACGTGTTGTAGGTATGCCTGTCCGCAATAGTTTAATAGATTTCAATTTTTTTTAAGTTAATTATAATAATTAATTTAAGCCGCTATGGATAAATAAAAAAATCGACTTATTTGCAAAGTTAATGCGTAGTGTATATGATTTGAATGTTTTTGCACTAAAGTTCTTATTTTCGTATTTTTTTCGTATTTGCTAGATTGTTGTGTCATTCTTGTTTGTTATATTTCTTTATAATAGGTAGTAATTAGTTATGCAGAGCAAAGACAGAGAGAGGGTGAAATTTCTATGATGTTATTTGTATAAATAATAAAAATCGAGATCTCGTTCGCATCACATTATTTTCCGATGTGACAACTTTTAATAGTAAATCGACACAATATTATAATGAAATGTAACAGATAATAACAGATAACGGCCAAATATCAAATAAATAATAGAAAGGTATGAAAATACAAATTTCCTAACATAAACTACCTGTAAAATAAATATTTAGACGTCGAAAATAACGGTACGCCTAACTGAAAACAACGGATTGAAATATTCACGACGATTGGCTATGGACCTGATTCATTCGATTTTTTACCTTACCCTTAAGATCGAAGGTTTAATTGTGAACGAAATTAGATTATTTTGAGTAAATTGAAAATGTTTCATAAAAGTTCGTTTAGACTATTGGCTGCTAGACAAACGATGGCAACGTCTTATATTTTCAAGAAACTTATTCGACAACCATTTTTGGAATCGCAGATAGTGCCCGGAAGCTTGGTACACTTAAAAAAATATTACATATATACAGCGTGCGGGCGATACATAGAACCACGCGAGAGATGCATTCGTCTAGGCGCAATAATAACTGCACATAGAGGAAAAGCGCATGTAACACGGTGCTTGATTTTAGTTACCTTCCGCGCTCTTAAAGAATTCATATGCAGAAGAATGTTTTATATACAGATGAACATATATAGGGCGTTGCCAAAATATTCGATATAAATAGAAATAAATGGCAATTACATGATAAGATACAATAATGACTTTGTTTCCTCTTAAAGTAAGAGGTTTCTGGTACATAACGCAATGTAAAGAGAAAAAAAATTATAAAACATAAATGGATTTTACGGTTTCATTTAACATTATTGCGACCAGACAGGGCAATAAAACAATTATTTTCTGATTGCGTTCACTTCTCGTAGTTCTTTTTTATTGTCAGCAGTCTCCATAGAAGAACAAAGAAACAATTTCTGTTAAAAATGCAAGAGCCAAATAATTAAATAAATTTTAGTGATAATCGAGATTAAATGCACGATATGTATCTCGTTTAATAAAATGTCAAAGTATGCACTTTTTTTTAACTTCCAATGCCGTTTAATTTTAGATATGCAATAAGTTTAAACAACGTTCTTGCGATTTTCAGTAAACCGCTTTACTTGTTACAATTACGCGAAACGAAAAAATCCTAAAAACGAAAACGCTAAGCTTTGAAGAAGGGAAACAGGAGACTTGTAAGGTATATATTACACGAGAAGAAAAGTTATTCGTTGTTTGTGTATGTGCAACGGAATATGAAAGCAACAGATATGACTTATATAACGTAAGAAATGTACCTCTTCTGTGCGGACGCATATTAATTGCGACACGCGCAGATAAAATAATTGTAAAAATACCCGAAAACTGTCAAACGGTTAATTTATTAGACAGATAACCCGGACAGATCTGTGTGTCCACAGAATTGATCGAACAGCGTTTCAAAAGCTGATAATTAAACCTAACATGCAATGGCAACTTTCGCCAAAATCTGATATATTTATTAACGCGGCATAGAAAAGCTGCGCACGGCCAGGATATACACAGCAGTTGTTTCCTCAATAGAACCAGTTTATTAAATATAATTATTCTCTCGAGATACAAGAGCAGTTTGCCTTGTTTAAAAAAAATAAGACAACCAGGTATTTAGGAGGACATACCTATATATTTTGACTGTAATGTTTGTCTTAGGGCAATAATTAGAGAAAATGTCAGAATGATTAACATAATGTCACAATTAGTCACAGACAGAATGATACGTTAGATAAATATGTGAAGTATGATTAATATCTCTTAGTCGAGAAGTGTGCTGTATCAATTACGCAATAGAAATGATAAAAAAAAAATCAGCAGAAAAAAAGACGTTGAGGAACCGATGATTTAAGGTATTAAATAATCCGAAGATGAATGAGTCTCGTAGTCCGAATTCTAACTTTTCTTAAATACACTTAAGTGTATCACTTTAGGAGACTTTTTTTTCCCGTATTTAGAATTGATTCTAAATACGGGAAAAAAAGTCTCCTGAAGTGATTAATTTCTCTTAAATAAGTTAATGTTAGGAATACTAACAGAAAAGAAGAAGTCAAGGACTGTCACTGACCGTCAGATGCATCCGCCCATGTGAGTTATAAACATGACACTCATAATGGAAACCGTGCTTCCTATATATGAAATAATTCGTGACTTCATATTATCTCTCCACCATTATAATCTCCTTCTTCGAGGATTAAATTAGTTTCACGCGATATACAGGACGTCTCGCGCTTAAAGGTTGTCCACTATACCTATCGAGATTATCTTTTAATTGCATCAGATTACTTTTAGCGTTTGTATAACTACGATTTTTTTTGTTATGCAGATTTAATTTAAAATTAAATATACACCCATTTCTTTTAAAGTTCAATATGTCACTAGTATTTAACTTTGCGTAACCGTTTCTTTTAATCTTGATACACATATACATAATACACCGCATTAATGTCAAACATTCATTCAAGCTAAAAGGATAGCTTTTTTTATGTACCCTGAAAAATTTCGGTGGGTTCGTTGCGCAATCCGTTTTGAAGCAAAACGATTACGACAGAGAAGAAAAAATGCATTTGCAACGTGTTCATTAAGATTAATAAGCTCCAAACAAAAATCACTAGCAAGTCGGTGATTAAACGAGCTTCGATTTTCTAAGTTGAAAAATGTTGCTTATAAACAAAGTATCAGAAATAAGCTTTGACACAAGCTTTTTCTCGTGTAATACGGTAAATGTGTACACATCATAACCTACGTCATCGCGATGCAATCTTTATAAATTAACTATAATGATTTTGTTTACACGCCGTTGTGAATTTAAACGTTTTTTATACCAAAGAGTATTAATGTATAATTAAATAATTGGGATTACATTTAGTCGCTAACAAGTTATTAGAAGCAACCCAACATACTTGTGATTTGAAAATCTAATCCAACAAGGTGAATATACGTATGGCAAATATAAATACGACCTTTGCAAGGTCGGTTTTATGCTCTTGCGACTCCCCCACTATTTACCGAAGCATACAAGTCTTAGACACCCACTACCTACCAGGTCTATGATCACAATCAACTAGTTGTTCATTCTTTACATAATCCAGAGCAACTGCAACACTCGACCAAATGAAATGCTTGAACTTTACACCTCTGAGTGTAGGGTTTGTTGAAATAAAAAAAGAGGTCCGAAATAATATTTATTATTGTCCGCATATTGTAGCTGCATAAATCAATATTATTCGGTTTCATAATTATTTCTTGGGTAAAAACAAGAGGACACACCTTCACTACTAAAACTAGAGCAAATTCATACGAATAATGAAAACAACAATGAATACGAGTTCTCCATCCTAAAAGCAACAATTAACATTATGAGAAAACAATAATAATAATTTATTAATTTTCAAAAACATTGGGTAGGTACATTTTTAAGCCATTGCAACCGTGAAAAGTATCCGTTGAGATCTTTCAAACGAGCACCCACGATGTAGCCAAAAATTGAATTGGTAAAATTTTAAAATTGGAAATATTTGAAAATAACTGACGTGGGTACGTCCGAATTTTTGAATTTTGAGCTTTTTCCTTTTTCCCGCTAACTATAATTATTTAACCGACGAATTAAACGATTGCGCCCAGAAAATCTTCTATTAACTCGAGGGCTCTAGGTCTTTTACTTTGGGAGCTACGATATTTTAGAAATTAAAAAAGCAAACGTTTTTATCTCAATTTTGAGACCGAAAAAGTTGTGCTTTTGCTTACCTAGAGCTTTCTAAAGAACATGACTGGCTTTAAGTTCTGACGGAGTTGTAAACATTTCTGGTCCAAATTCACTGGCTCCGAAAAAGTTCGGTGAATCCAATAACTTATTATACACTGTGATCCACTATCTCCGTTATTATTGGTTTGACGAAATCAGTTCAATTTGCAATCTTGTTGGTGAGTAATATGGTGTTAATAAATGTTTTTGAATGAAGCAGCCCCTGTATACATTTCAAATCTCTTAATTAATTCCAAAATGAATAATAAGAAAATTGCGGTGGTTTCTGGTTTCTATTATTGTCTATTTAACTAAATAAAAAAAGAGAAATAAAACCAATCAGTTAAAATATATCTTTAAAAGAACCTAGAAACCTGTATAAGTTTTCAAAGATTGTTATATAACCGTAATTTTTTAATTTATTTTAATTAATAAATTACGTTGTTATAAATTTTTTCAAACTTCGACGTAGCGTGTTTAGAAATTTTATTGTATGTATCATGATTCATGTGTTTATCCGGCTTATCTTTAAAAAACTTTTTGGTCTCTTTCTCTATTCATAGAAAAATGGTAGGGTGGTTGGAAGCAGGACTGAACGAGGAATGAGTAACAAAATAAATAGCCTTAGATCTAAGAACGTTCCTATCTTTAGTCGGTACATGTTGTAAAATATGTTCAATTTCAGCTAATAATTTATGCAAATTTATGTTTTTAATAGGTAGACTGAATTTAGAACCAAGAACTAATGCACAATCTGGTATTATTCTTAGAAAAACTAATGATGGGTTATTATGTTTATTGAATTTAATAAGATGGTTACGTTGCATTTGTTGAGTGTAGGCTTTCACGACCGTAATCCATAGTACAAATGTCTTTCGGGTGATGTCGCGTAGTTCAAATTTTACTTGACGTTTCGCTGACCATGCTGTCAGCTTCTTCAGAAGGTTTCTAAAGGCTGGTAAAATTTTAACTACGCGACATCACCCGAAAGACGTTTCTATTATACGCTTCATTTTATCAAAAAGTTTGTGGAATCTCTGTCGTTGAACACTAGTAAAATTTATGAAAGTAAGAAGTTCTAAATTAGTTAAATCTTTTTCGATAATTCTAATATTGTTATTCGTATCGTTAATAGATAAGGTAAGAAACTTAGTTGTTACCTGGTTGGAAATATGTTCCAGGGACCTGTTGAAAGTGTGTGGAATATTATAAAACACTCTGTACATGATTGAAAATGAGATTGAGTACTACCTTCCTACCACTCGCAAATCTATTTTTAAAAGATGCTAATTTTCATTTGCTGCAAATCGACCATCCTTCCATGTCCATGTTATTCTTGAATTATCTCAAAATAAGTCGGCATTGCAGCAGCAATAATTAATTAAAGGACAGCCAAAAGATAGAAAACACCTCAGTTTAATTCTTTATTACTACTTATTACTAACCCAAATTTTCGGTCAAATAATGCAACTTTCATTAGGGCTGTCTAAAAACAACAACAAGTGAAAAAATTAGATAAAAACGATAAGACTAGATTTAAAACAGTCACTACTAACATATATTAATTACTAACGTCCACTCATTATTAATACAGTAAAAAAAGTAGTCAATTCGATTGAAATTAACATGATAAATAGTGATGAACACTATCGGCAGTGACCGCGGAATACTACCGATAATTTTCACTATCGTCCTGTGGTGTCGATGGTGCTACTGGAAATGCTAGCGATAAGATGTGTAAGATGTAAACGATTATTGATCTAACATAGATTACCAAATTGGATTTAAACAAATTAAAATTTCTTACACAAAATTTAAACTTATATAGAGTTTGTTTATTTATTTGTAACTTGCGCTGCTTGTTTTCTTTTTTTTTTCTTTTTAATAAAAATATATTCATCAGTAAAAATTTGATATTAAAAATTGAAAGAAATTGGCGTAATGTCTATCGGAGATTCTACATAATGGAGTTGCCAGGTATAATATATGTAAAGCAAACAACATAGAGGTTACGAATAATGAAATAATTATGCATAGTGCGATTATCGAATAAGCTGAAATAAAATCATGAAAATCCCTGAAATTTTGAGTACATTTACAATTGGGCTATCGATTTTACAATAGGTACGGGGACTATCGAAAACTGTTGATAACTATCAATATTATGGATAGTTGGTCCGACTATCGATAGCAAAAGATACCGATAGTGCCCAGCATTAATGATAAAATAAACATAAATAATGTTTTTATTACAATGTTCCAGAATGGTCAGAATGGCAATGCATGATGTCTATGAATGAATATGAATAACTTTTGAGCGAAATTTCATTAAAATGTTTCACATTGTGAAACAACAAACATCTATTAATTTTATTCAAATGTTGAAGAAAAAGATACGCTGTTTTCCCGCTACGCTGTTTGTTTCGTGGAATAGCATTTTTCCTAAACATGCATTGCCGTTCTGATCGTTCCAGAATGTTGTAATACAGCAGAGTTTTCATCCATCATTTTTATTTTAATTTATTTTTAATTTAATCGACTACGTTTTTTTACTGTTTTAAAATGAGTAGATGTTAATAACTTATATATGTGAGTAATGATTGTTTTAAATCTAGTCTTATTGTTTTGTCTAATTTTTCCACCGTTGTTCTTAAATAGCCTCGATGAAGGTAGAATTATTTGACCAAAAATTTGGCTTAGTAACTTAATAATAAAGAATTAAACCGAGGCATTTTCTATGATGTTGAAGGAATCAAGGATAAAATAAAATCGGGTTTGAATTCTGAACTTGTTGCAAGTATTCGTCAATTTCTGCCACGGCTCATTACAATTGCATTGCAATGCCGCCTTATTCCAAGATGATTCAAGAATGACATGGAAGAAGGATTGTCAATTTAATGAAAAACTACATGAATTACAAAGGAAAATTAGGATCTTTTAAAAACGGATTAATCTTTTTGTATCAGTGCCGTAGGGAGGTAATATATATAATAACATATACACTACCCGACAAAAACATAGACGCGGTATCGTTTCTATTTACGAAACAAAGCTTATAAACATTATATAAAATGTAAATGAAGGTTATTAATACTTGTTATGTAAATAGTCAATTTATAGATATTTCTGGGTATTTCTTGCTTTACGAGGGGTAATTGAGATTTTTCCAGATCAAAATAGGAATTTTAAATGCGACAAAAATTTAGACCCTGTGCATTTATTACATTAATATAAGCAAAAATGGTTTAATTTGATACTTCTCTTTATATGCAGCGGTTGTGCTGGTAAAGTGTACACGTTTCACCACGAGAAATTATATTTTATAAAGTGTTTGCAATGTGGGTAGAAAAAAGCAATTATCCTTGATAGAAAGGGGTAAAGTTCTAGCCTGGCACCAGGATGGTGTTAGTAAGAAGGAAATTGCTCGTCGGTTACGAAGAAGCGATCATTCCGTTAGAAATTTCCTAAAAAATCCGGAAAATTACGGCAAACCAAAAGGCCAGGGCCGACCGAAAGCTGTAAGTGAGCGGGATAAACGCATGATTTTGCGGTGTGCATCCAATTCTTCTGCGTCGGCGAGAGTTATTGCAGAACAAGCGGGGGTACAAACGCACGTGCGTAATGTTCAAAGGATTTTATAGGCGTCACCGGTAATATCACGGAAGAAAATGTTGAGAAAACCGCCACTTTCGGCGAAACACAAAGAAGCGAGGTTGAGATTTGCCGAAGAAGACGTATCCTGGAAGAAGCAATGGGAAAAAGTTATATTTTCCGATGAGAAACGTTGTAATTTGGACGGATCGGAAGGGGTACTCGCATTATTATCATGATCTGAGAAAGGAACCAAAAGTGAAAATGACCAGACAATTAGGGGGTGGATCCGTGATGATATGGGCAGCGATTGGATTCCGCGATAAAAGTGGGATAGTGTTTTGCACAAACAAAATGACATCTGTGACTTATTGCGTGACAATCTTCTACGTTTTGGAAACCAATGGGCCGGGCGCAATTTTGTTTTTCAGCAAGATAACGCGCCAATTCATAAAGCAAAAACCATTACTGAATGGTTTAAAGAGAAAAAGATTAAAACTTTACAGTGGCCGCTACAGTCACCAGACTTAAACATTATTGAAAACATGTGGGGCGTTTATGGAGGGGACAATATTTCACGGTACAGGAACTGAAAACTTCAATAGAGACTGAATGGCAGAATATCCCTCAAAATTATGTGTTAAATTTATATAAATCTATTAATAACAGACTATTGGAAGTGATTAAGAACAATGGAGGATCTACGCATTACCGATCACTTGTTTGTTGATTTCTGTTTCATATTTGCAACAGAGCGTCTAAATTTTTGTCGCAGAAATTGTTTAAACATTGGAGTAATAATTATTTATTTAGTTCATATATTACTGGAGGAGATATTTTTACGTTTATTTTAGTTTTATGAATAAAAACTTAATTAGATATCTTGCTAGTTTCGCAAAGAAATGTTGTAACCCTTAAAATCCGTAAAACATCTTACCGCGTCTAAGTTTTTGTCGAGGAGTGTACAATCCATGTTAACTCTGTTAACTTCTTACCTAGTCTATTAAATTAATTATTATTGATTAACTCGTCTAGAATTTCAATTTCACAATTCACTTCCTTTACATCTGATACAATTTCGAAGTCTAAAAATTTTATATCTTACTTGGATACTGCTCTGCTCAGTAGTTGTGCTGTAGAAAGGTCCTTTAAAAAGGACTCTTATCACAACAATTAATTCCGCTTTTTACACCAATATTAGCCATCTATATATACTAACTTACTTCTACAGAAATACATTTTTTAAGAACTTTTGTTTTAAATATTTAAAAGTTAGCGCTCGGTAACAGCTTCATTGCCGCCCTGATCTACCAATATTTACGCTGACGCATCCCATAAGGCGCGTTAGACTGTGATCTCGAAAATCGAGACGAAACCGAAACCTAGACTAGCCTCGTCGAGACCGATTCGGCACTCAAAACGCTTTTCTTCGTGTTATCTTAATTTTAGAATATTTTCTTTATTGTTAGCTATTTCGGCCGCTTCTATTTTTCCAGTATAAAATCGGTTTGCAATGTCACGCACTGGCGCTTTCTCTTTGTCTAACTACTTCACTAATCCATTTTTCTTTTTAATGTAAGCAGTCTTTTCTTTAGAACCCATTGGAATATGCGTTACATGCAGCAACTTCAGTAATTACAAAACAAATAACCAATGTTTATCATTGGCAGGTGCAATGCGTAGAATGGGGAATTACCGAATACGTGCCTGTGTACAGTGTGAGTTTTATGTTACAAACCTATTTTGTTTGGCTGTTATTTGACGGTTCATATTTGGCAGTTATAGAGAGCGGTCGATAACAATTTATTATGCGCGATCTAACGCTGCAACAATATGTTGAAATTATCAAATCATTTTATTTAAATAAATGTTCAATTTTTTTGTGTAAAAGCAACGTCTGAGCGGAAACGTAGCAAACTTACGCTAGAAAATATGGATGCAGTCAGGCAGAAAGTTCGTGAACGCCCAGGTACTTATTGGCGCCGTGCTCCATGATGTTTGTTAAAAATTTTTAAAACAGATTTGCATTTAATGCCGTATAAAATTCAATTGAAGCAAGAGCTACGGGAAAGTGACCATGAACGGCAGCGAAATTGGAGTACTCAAATTTTACAGCTCGGGACAGATGACCCCAATTTTTGACAAAAAGTCATACGACGGGGCACATTTCAATTTGATTGGCTTTGTTAATTGGGCACCGAAAATCCTTGTATGGCGCACCATTTGGGCTATATTTCTTTGAAGATTGCAGAGGTGACGCTGTAAGAGTTATTGGTGAAGAGAAAATTATACCCCAATCCAACAAAATTGCCGAAATAACACGAGAAGTCAACGAGAATGTTATGAAAAACATGCATAATTTTTCATAAATAGTGTTAAATACCATATAAACAATAAATAAAATATGTTTCTTTTTCATTTACTTTTCAAACAAAACATCGGCTTGAAACGTAAAACGCAGCCTGTATTTGATTTCTTCGGTTATCGGAGTTAGATGGAGAAAATTGCAAAATCATGCAGAAAATGTGCGCGTCCGTTTATTAGAGCGTCCTCTTATTTGCATATAAAAGTGTTACCTGGAATTTGGTTCCAAGAACTCTGTCCGTTACGTAAGGAAATTTTTTGTATATGTAGAAAAAAGGTTGGTTATTAGAAAAATCATGTTTCCCAAAATTTGAAGTGCTTTAAATTAATTAATTAAAAAATGCGATGTGATCGCATACAAAAATTACTTGTTTCCATGATTCATCTTTGCGGTTATAGCATCGGCAGAATTTCCAATAAATGACTAATATTACGTAAGTACCGTTAGAGAATGTTAATATTAGACAGCCATTGTAGTATATCTGTAAGAAATTTAACTCCTTTCTTTAGAGTCCTTATGCCTAAGTCAAGTTTATATAATTTGCCATCAAATGTTGGAAAACGTTTGTCGCGATTTAAATAATATATACATTTATATTCTAATTTCTAATTCGAATACAGTTTACCATACTAGAAACTAGTATATAGACGTAAGTGTTGAATTAGCTACGTCATGTCAGTTCGCGCAGTCAGTAACCCTTGTAGATGCCTATCCACAAATGCAATGAAATAAACACATACAGATGTATATTTGTATTTCTTTCCAATTATCATTATATCATTTATTAAACCGATATCTAAAAGTATAAGAGCAAATACTTGTTTTAAACATTTTCAGGTCATTCCACTGGCGAGATTCAAGGTATAGCTACATTCTACTCAGTCCCAGACAAAATATCAGCCGACATACAAGGCCTGAAATTGTCTTGTGTTCGTCTGGATGGCGATTTCGAATTGATTTTTTTTTAAACCAACAACGTTCTAAAGACAAAAAAAAAATCGTGTAAAAACTGCGTTTGAACTAATATCTATTGTATAGTGAAACGACACCCTTTTAAAGTTACAAAATTAAGCAATCGTCGTTTAGTTAATCAAGCGGTCCTCTTAATATGCGTACGACAAGCTGCTAAAAGTTAACAACACGACACTATCGTAAAGGTAAGACAATGGAATCAATTAGAGCGACCTTGTTTTGTGGCCGCGTATACGTAAAAAAAAAAATAATGTATAAACTTCGAACAGAGTTACGGTAAAGACGAAAGTGCCCAATCGATGCAATCTAGTTACCTCAGCCGTAAAATTCGGACAATTCAAATATTACACCTCGAATATCATTAATCAAGAGTTTCTATATATTATTAGGTTATTGTAAATAAAAAAAGCATTATTACTTACTAAAATAAATACGCCATTAGCCCATTTTGCAAACGATTTGGTACATACCTGGAACAATACAAGAAGTACGTTAGATTTCTTATCGATCGTTCTGTGTATTGGGAGCACATTGTTAATTTCAAAATACAAGACGAATTTAGATTTGGGTGTGACGCCATATTATGCATTAATTTTGTAAGTGGGATGCTTGTGTGGAATATTCATGCCGTTCTACTTTATTGTAACTAAACAATAATTTATTATGAGCGTATATGTATATATGCATCGTTAACGGATGTTTAAATAAATAAATAAATAGGTACTATTTTTTTTTCTGATATGCAAAATTAATATTTCGTTAATTGCACGTCCCAAGACTTCTTACAACTTATTAACAATAAGCATCGCCAAAACATAGAGAATATGCCATTAAAATAATATTACCGAAATACATAAAATAAATATATAGATACAAATTTAATAAATGGTTTCATATTTTCTTTTTAACACTCTTACATTACATAGATGTAAATAGATCACGTCTTAATCGGTAAAACACGAGAAAGTAATCTAGAATATCTGAGAAGGATATAAACAACAATAGATAAATACGAAAAAGATAACCAAAAAATAATGCTAAGATAGCTTAGCTTCCTCATGGTATTGATGGAATAATTCACAGCAAACGCAATAAAAGGAGAGAGAAAAAAATACACTAACACACGGACATGTTTCTGCCTATCCGGCGTCATCAGCGTGGTTTCGAGAGTATTTTTCATATCTCTACCTTCTATCGCTGTTGCCTCACAGTTAATACCACAACTTTCAAAACGACAAACTCGACATTTCTTGGCGCACTCTAGTGCCAAAGCAGGAAGCAGCGACATAAACCAGGTACTGTTACGAAGTTACGAAGAAGATATTCAGGAAGAAAAAATGGTTAAAAAAATAATTACCAGAAAAAAGAGATACGGAACTTTTACGATGTAAAAGGAAGAAAACAAAAAGACAGCTAAGCAATATTCATCAAAGACAAAAACTGTGCTCCAATAAAGCCAGAATTAGAAAATATCAACTGAATGGAGGAACCTACAATGCAAGAAATAAATGAAGTAATCGGAAAACAAAAGTCTAGGAGGAAACGGACCAATCATGGAAACATGCGGAAGCAAGTAATATACGAGTACATTTTGAAGATTCGGAGAGAAGAGGAAATGCCAAAGTCTTAGCAAAAGGCTGTAATAATACCAATTCTAAAGAAAGGAGCGGCAGCATCCTGTGACAATTACAGAAAAACCTCGCTTTTGGATGTAGTCTGTAAAATAATGATGGGTAAACAAACAGTAATCAGCGAGTAAAACAGATGAATGGGACTGGAAGTAAACAAAAAAAAATAAAATGATGGGTGTGGCACATGGAATTCGAGGAAGTTGAAGAATCTGAGTATCTGGATGCACTAAAATCAAGGAAATGTGAGGAGGACAAAGAAGTTAACCTGAGAGTAGCGAAGGTCTATAGGAGCGCAGGAGCTATAAACCATACGCCAAAATCCAAGTACCTATCAGCAAATACGAAAGAAAAATATATGAAAATATATAAAAATACTGAAGAAAATTTAATGCGATGGGAGAGAAAAATACTTCGAATGATACTCGCTGGGAGGAAGACTGGGGAAAGTTACGTAAGAAGGATCCACGAGGAATTTACAAGGATCATAAAATCAAGGAGATTACAGGAGCTGTATTATCCAAAAAGAAGGGGGAGAGAAAGAATAATAAAAATGCTAGCATGGAAAGAACCTATGTACAAAAAGAGGACAAGGAGACCTCGGAAGAGATGGAAAGAGATGGTAGAGACTTGAAAGGATAGAAAAATAGCCTGATTGGTCTGTGAAGAGCTAATATCTATGTCTATAAATCCATCAAGGAATTTTTCTGTAGAGTAGATTATTAAAACAATGATTAAAACGTTAAGTTCGGAATTGTTTTGCATTTAACTTAATAATAGAATCACATATCAGAAAAAATTAATTATAGATATTCAAACGGATGTTAGGATTTATTAGATATGTTATTAAATTGATGCATGAGATTATGTAATTCATTAGTAGCCTTTAAATCAAAGTTCAGTTTCAGTGATTTTTCCCCAGACCTATATTGAGGGAGACTTGAATGAAGATAGGGTCGCACTTACTAGTAGTAAATGCATAGTAAGTGTTATTGTAAAACAGAACCGCATTTAAAACCACATTATAATAATAATAAATGACAAACTAGCATATGGTGGATCTTATAAAACCTGATTTGGGTATTACAAGATCCCACCTAGTTCCGATGCCTAGCTATATAAAACCAGTTATAACAGTAACAGCACTACAAAAAGTACGTTGAGGTAGGTTTCATTTAATGTAACTTCAAGACTGCATTGGCTGCTTTGGAGTCTCCCGATGAATACCCCCCAAAAACCAGTAACAAGAACAACAACAACAAAAGTAACGTTTATGTACGATATACACACCCACAACAACTGGGATAGCAGTCAAACAGGCTGCTTCTCTAAGATCAGCTGGGAAATATTGAATTAACACGATCAGAAGTGGAGGCTTCTCTCTCTGCATGTCAAATCGTTAAAATTTAATTGGTTTGAAATCCTCAAAAGATGGAGACGAGAACGTACAGAATCTTAGGGAGTGACCCTTTCTTTTCGTCCGCATCCTAAATTCTTAGAATAGATTTACCTGTTGCTACCTGAAATCTCGTAAAGGACTTTCCTCAGATTCCAACATCACGGAGACTGGACCGCTTAAGTCTCCATATCGAACGCGTAAAAACGTAAACACAAGACGAATAAAATTTCCACTTCAATTAATCGGTAATTAAAATAATTTTTTTGATGAAAATTAAACCTTACCGTATATTTACGGCATAAACATTATTACAAGGTTACACAACGAAGTAGCAATTAATAATATGAAGTCGACAATAAAAACAAGCACAAAATGAACGTCTTTGAGATGTTTATTTTCGAGCTTTTAACGATGTTTCCTTTAAACTTTTGACAACAAATTCGAATTAGAGACAATTATCTTGAAAATAAGATCTGTACGAGTACCACGAATTCTATAGGAGTTTGGCTCTATTTGACATTGACCTTCTGCAGCTGATTTTTTTATATCGAATTTTCAGCATCCAATGAGCAATTTATTCAATACATTAGATTAACAAAAAAAGGAGACCTTGACCTTCACATTTATCTATAGACTATTTTTTTTTTGGTTCTCACTAATATCGAAGAAAACTCTTTGATAAATTTAAAGTATCCACGATTGCGTTGTCATTTTCGCCTTAATAAATCGCGACCATCGTAAAGTTACCCAATATATACGATGATATAATTCGTATTTAATTATATTTTTAAATTTTTGCAATTTGTAAAAGTTGTTCTACATCTGTAACCTGCGATTACATAAAATTTCTAAAAAGAAAAGCAAAACGCCAATACGGTGCGTTGTATATATAGGAACATTCAAATATAAATAGACATTACTTGAAACAATTATCGGCTATCCAATAATGATATTCAAATTGATCTTACGTAAGAGAAGATATTAAAATGAAACGGACAAAAAAATAAACTAACGTGTGTGGTGTTACTATTCATGTAATAGATGCCGTGCACTACCGTTCAACTTGGGCGATCAAGCATTGCAAATATACGGGTGATATAGGGTGATAAAAATTTAATAGACGTATTTTTTATACCGGGAATATGTTATTGCAAGAATTCTGCTACCACATTGTAGATGGCGATAGGAGACTTTATCCTTCTGTTCTTTTGCAATTTCAAAAACAGGGAGACTTACAAGGAGAAGATCGTTAAAATGCAGCAGGACAAAAAGAAAGAAATAAAGCAACATTTTTCCAGTGAGAAATGCAGGCAAAATAAGGCAAAACGTTTTAAATTGTCAATTTGACGTAAAAAACGGAACAATAGAGATATATCGTTTCAAAATTCAACGGTGTTAGTGCTCCGAGAGATACCATTGTTTTATTTTTTGCCCGATTACCGAGTATGTAAAAGAATAAAATGAAGCGGGAAAAAAAACGCGCAGTCGAAGAAATTAATAAAATTCGCTTTGAGATAAAAATGTTAATATACGAAAACAAACAGTAGTTGTTCGAAGCCAGACATGTAAACGCAATATGCGGTCGTTTTAGCTCATGCTGCAGCAGTGGACCCTATACCTGGCTGCTTGAGGTGAAAGCAGTTGTTCGGACTCTGTTGGCAGTATCCCCACTTCGTCTATAACGACGTTTCTTGATAGCCTAAGGTCAAAGATTAATTTTACGTTCTTGAGCCTGGCAATATGTTTGATTCGTATTATTCTAAACGACAATGAACGTTTAATGTCGGAGATAATTTTCGGAAAACGAACTTTTCATAATCGAAAATGGAATATCGCAAGGACAAATAAAACAGATAATTGTCAGGATCGCTTCTTCTAAACGAAGAAACTTAACTTGGGTAGGTTATCCGCAGAAACCGCTCGCGACGCGAAAAAAAAGCACAAAAAAGAGAGCAATTTATCGTTTAATAAATCTAATACTTCATTTCCATCAATCGTAGAGTTTCTGTTGCGACATGCTTCGGCCATATTGAACGGTAGAAGCTCAACTTTAATGGCCTCTTAAGACACAATATACGCGTCTATTGCACGGAAAAAGACCCTAGCACCATCTAATAGCGGATCCGTAAATTAAATTTTATTAGAGACGCAGAGAAATTATTTGAAAACCATTAATCATTATTCATGATTAATCCTGCTTAAGTCTCGCAAGTTGCGAGATGGACGCCCGAGAAGGATAAGAGATGTTCGAATTAAAACTGAATCATTAGAAACAGGAACATGGTTGTTAAATAATCGTAAAAATGAACATTATGCAATTAGAGACCACTTTTCTCAGATATTCCAAAATTAAGGTATAATTTGGGTTGGGAGATGAACGATGAGATTTTTATGTCTGAGAGGAAGTAAATGATCTGATTTGTTGCAAACATAACCCGAAGGATCTATCAGAGATCAAATTCTACCAACGAAGTGTAGGGAGTGCCGTGTTTTTGTTATATAAGTGTTTACGAGTTATAAATAATATTATTAACAAAAAAATGGTTTGCAAGAGAAAAGATCGTCAGCATACCAAAAATAGAAACATGAAGACAATCATGCGTTATAACATAATATTTTTCCGCGGATATTCTGTGTTCCTTTTCTTAAGAAAAAAATAAATAAATAAATAACACGAATACGCTATATGTACGTTTCTTTTTATAAAAATCGTCAACTCGAACCGTTCACGAAGTCACTTAACTTTAAAAAATATCCATTCCATTTTTGGTATGTCTGCCCTTGAGTAATCGCAGAATCTACAATACTTTGAGAGAGTGAGTCCTTGTTATACATTAGTCCGTTGGAATCTGCGCTGTGCGTCGTTATATACACGCACACGGGTACGTCGTAAAGAAAGGGAGAAAAGAGCAAAAATCGACGAGAAGGCGATCTTTTATAAACAATTTATAAATTACAGTCATATTTACGGGTCGCAATTTAAAATAATTAAAACGCTTATGAGGCGAACTTTTTAAATTATAAAACATACAGCCGTGCCATCTATAATATAGAATGTGTACTCGATTCTGAGAAACGGGTTCGGCTGACCACTGCAAACCATGAAATTTATGAATGATTTATGACTAAGATTTTTTTTACAATCAGATCAATAGTCGTCAGGTATAAATTGTTCCGTGGCTTTTATTTTTAATGAGCGAAACATTTTTTCTTGTTTTCCTTTTGTCCCTTTCTCCTTTAGGTAACAATGAGGAGACAGGCAAAAGGAACGGATACGGAGAAACAAATTACATACTCTAATCCGCTGTTACAGATATGATTTGTTTATTTCATTCGAAATAAATAATGCATAACGATGTTCCGAAACGCTTATTCCATATCTAAAGAGCAACCTCTAGACGAAACCTGATTATATGCACCAAAAAATAATATTATTAGAACAACCTTGAACCTGATATTGAAGTCTATATCAACACAGCCAGAGAGAGTAACCTGTTCTTCTAATGCATGATGCATCAATGAGTGGAATACAGTTCCAAATCCAGTTTTTGCATAACATCTAGAACTCAGCCAACCGAAAAAAAATGAAGGAAAGTCGCACTGAATTAGAATTTAGGAAAACGCTAAGAAAACAATTAGTTGAGGATGTCGGACTTTGCTTTAAGGGACGAAAATTTATGCGATTACGTAAGTTACGAAGTTGTTAAATCAAAAATTCGACAATTAAATGTTCCGATGTATTTTAATCTACCGTCTTCATTTAGCATTCAAGTCACCGTTCGAACTCGTGCGGTAAAAGGACTATACATTGAATAAATTTTAATCCTCGATTAAACCGTCTTAAGTATTTCCATACTCTTACAATTCCTAGCGAAAACCGAATAAATAAATGTTAAACAAGCCGAAATTAATATCGCATTATACCCACACCTTAACACTTTCTACTATTTGTTCGTTAGATTCTATATAATGAAATATTCATAATATGTATAGATATACACGCAAACACATACGCTATTGATTGCTTACATCTTCTCAGATGGATACATCTCTCTTGCTAGCCAGGCTATACCGTTAAACTTAACCTTGGAATATTTGTATGGACCAGTTAAATGAATGGCTGTGTCTGCTAGCATTGAGCTCTCTTAAAGTAAAGTCTCCTTTATAAAATAACTCTTAAGAGGATCGGTGATGCTGCCGTAGTAATATTAGTTAGTAATTTATTGACCGTTTTAAAGGTTAAAACTGTTATTTTGTTTGTCGCTTGTAATAAACGAAATTTCGATTTTGACTATGACGTTGGTTTAATCGTAAATTGACGATTTTCAACAGCGTAATTTCGTACAGCGAAGTTTCCAAAACTTGTCCGTTTACTCAAAGAGTAAACGCGTCTGTTTCACGTAATTCCACGATTTCTATAAAAATATTTTTGTAGGTACGTTAAGTGCACGGCATAGTAGATAGACACCTAGCAATTAACTGTTATCCCATTAATAATGTATATAAGTATTTAGTAATAGACATATAATAAGTGTGCGTACGTGTAAGACGCCTAGAAGCAATGTGTAATAGCAGCGTTCATGTAGGTACACAAATAACAATCTATATATCGCTCATGAATATATTATGTATAGCGCAGTTGATTGCTTTTAAAATATTCCAGATAGTAGAAGTGAAATGCGACACCAAAATATTCGTTTATTAGTTTGTTATTCCCAATAACGAGCGTTTCAAAATTAATGTAATTAAATCGGGTATGACGTCAGATAAAAACTCACCTTAGTCCGACTACTGGAACGCCAGTCATATCCTCGACCAATTCCGAAAGGACTAATACGGCCGTGGCTGGTACTTGAGTCTGGGGATACTGCAGCAAACCCTGTCCATTACTTTGTAACACCACAGAGACTGTTCCTTGGGGACTTCCGGTCCCGTCTCCACCAACAGCACTAACCATAGTTCCAGAGTTCCCGTCCAAAAGCACGTCCGCGATTTGTGGGCCGCGAATCGAATGTGCGTTTATGTTGTTGATCGTAATCCCGCCCGAATTATCGGCCGAATAGATCTCGACGCCTTTGTGATCGGGGGTCGTCGTGTAGATAACAGTTTTATTGCCGTCTTCGTAAATAAGATCTAGGGGTGCATCGTTTTTATCAGAGATAGTGTGCGCGTAGATTTCGTCATCTTTCTCATAGATTTCCGTTTTGACCTGAGTATAAATTGGAGAATTATTCATGGCACGTTTCTCATCCATCTCCTTTTTCAATTCCATTACGTTTACAGGAGTCATGGTAGCGAGCATCGCTGGGGGGCTAGGCGCGTCCCTGTGAGGGGAGCGGTTAGCCGGGGACGCTTGAGGCGGCGGTGGAGACATCATACTACCATCGGTTTCCATTTGTGGGGAAGAATTGTTCAACATCTCAGCGAAAATTAAGTACCTCTTTTTTTATCACAGTGAGTACACTTAGAATGAGTTAGATTATATGATTAAAGTTTTTGCGAAATATTGCACTTGATTACTCTAATATTAAAAGAAAAAACAAGATAATTGTTTTATGGCACTTGTTTAAATGGCTAGTTGCTTGAAAACTTTTTGAAATGGCCTGTTTTTTTTTCACGAAAAACGAATGAGTATCTGAAACAAGCGGAGAACAAACCATTATATGCGCCCGTATACATAGTACCTACATGTACACGTAGGTAAGTATATATGTAGATATATAAATCAAAGATTTTATAGGCAAGCTGAATATCATGTAAGTATAGTCGAAAAGTTTATGAAGTATAAATTAATGCTATATAAAGAGAGAAAGACAGCAAGACTCTCTCAGGATGCTCGCCCTTGACCTCAACAGTTATTTTCGCATTTTCTCATTACACAGACAACCTGTATAATATACATATATACACATATATAGCAGCTATATAAGATATATACATACTATTAGCACTGATAGATCGAGAATATATTCAGAAACTGTGGATAAAAGAAGTCGCGGGTTAAAAATTTCACGAAGACGATAAATTCCAAATGAAATGGATAATTTCAATACGCCAACAGATGTTTGATTAAATAAATGCTTACCTAAGCGTCAAATTTATTCTCTTAATACGTTTTCGCTTTTTTCGTACGGGGCAAAAAAAGAAGATGCTCAATAAGAGAACCTATACAGGTAGAAATTTCGCTCCATATATTAGCATTGTACAGGAACAGGTATAAATTAAAATCAATACAATAATGGATCACCACGTGCCTCAAACGAGACAGGTTTGACAACCATATGCGATATTGTTCCTCTAAAATCTTCAGTCGAGCTCAAGCAGAAGGGTGTTTGAACCGTGTCGGCGTATTTTCATCTAAATCGGGCGTATTGAGACGGAAAAACGAATTTGGAAGAGCGAAAGCGACGAATGGATCGGCGAGCTTGGTTAATTTTCGGGTTTAGCGCCGAGACAACGCTTCGACTATTTGAAATTCAAAAGACATCGAAGACGGGATGTTCGCCATTGGCGGAACATAGTGATATGTTAGTTTGATTGGCGTTCCAACGTTACATGAGCACAATTATACATGCTGGGCGTGTATGATTATTTTAAAATGGCTATTGTACGGGAAAATCAATCTGCAGGTCATATAGAACGGGTAGGGGCGTAACATTTCAAGATCAAGTGTGAGTAGTTGATGAACAGGTCGGGGCAGGGTAACAGGTACTATTGTAATCATTCAATATTATGAGAACTATGCATTAGTTAGTCTCGTCGCATGGTGTGGAATCGACAGAGTGTGCCTCTGAGGATGGAATTTATACGTGTGCGGTGTGATATCGATACCTATTAGAGAATTATAAAAAGAATATTACCTATGTATGTATATATATAAAAAATCTCTACGTCTTCGGACTCGCTTGTTTTTGTTTTGCTTTTTTTGGCTTTGTGTATTATTTGATCGATTCTCTTTTCTCTCACGTGCAAATGGCAGTTTGAACGGCACTAACTGAACAATAACGGCACAACCCGAAATTCATCTTAACGTCTCGACAAGATACATTCTTTTTTTTTAAGAATTATTTTGGATAATACAAGTTCTATATCCAATCACATAGCGTCTACAGGTGTATGGAACTAATACTCTACTGACTGTTGACTAGTTGCAGCACCTCAAAAGCCGATCACAGGTATGGAGCTAAACGAAAACGATCGAAAAGCTGCGACGTACGTCGTCAACTTCGCTTCGCGTTGTCCGAACTGCTAAGCCTTAAAATCATCGACTCCGGCCCGCGCGTCAATCGTAGATTATTCCGTATGTTATTTACCATTTTCGATCCCCTATGCCCCCCCTGACTGACAGCCACCGGGCAGCTACTACTGTCTCTCTTCGACGCACGGTTTCTATGTGGGTGTGTGATACGGAACTCAGTCGATTTCACGTTCCATCTCAGGTATATGTGTAGCGAGCGAGCGAGGCTTTTATAATAATGGCCGATGGCTTGAGATGGCGTCAACAAGAGAGACGAAGATAGGTTTCACCTGCATAGAATAAAGGCAAAAAAAGAGATTGAGGTAAAATGGGAACAATAAGAAGTAAAAGTATTATCCCAGACGAGCCTTAAGCACAACTAACATTCTCGGATTCTGCTTTGTTGAGACGTACGAAAAATTGACAACTAATCAATTATGCTACATATGCGGAGAAAAGTAGGAGGGAAAAGATTCGATTAACGCGCAATTTTAAACTCTCCTAAAACGCTTAGTCTACGGTGACTTCAATACTACATCAAGCCGGTAACCGTCTAAGCTTTTCGGCCTAATCGAAAAACGCCGAAAACAAAAACTCATTTTATCCCCGCAAATAGATCTTAAATCTCGATTTTAAAAAATCCCCCTTGAAACCGCTTGTTCGTGCATGTTCTTAAAATGAATCAAGTTTACCTTTTTGCGATCAATATTAAACATTCAAGCGTGTGTTTCTTTTTTAATATTTTTGTTTACTTCACGCGAGAACACAAAAATAAACATGTCCTTGAATGACCTTCACATTTTAAAGCTCACGTTGAGATCGTATCTTCCGTGGAATTAGTCTTTTCCAAGGCATATACCTACTGAGATACGCGTGTTTTTAGATATATAAATTTATGATTCACAAATACATAAAGATGTAGGTGTTAATGTTAAATATTTCACTTACACAAGGGCTTGTATATCAAACTTCCTTTTAGATGGAGAAGTTACCTTTTGTTGTCTTATGTGTGCTGCACAAATATTTTTCTAACTGAATTTGTATAAGCAAGAACTTGAAAAAGGCTTCGTATCTACTGTAGCGTCAAGTGTTAGATAAAGAAAAAAATATTATCCAATTAATCCATTTCATAAGAAAAAAAACCGTGCACTGATTGTATGAAGATTACTTTACACTTCTTTGTGTAATTTCGGGAATCCTGATTATTCAGCGCTAATAAATAAAGCAAATATTATTATTTTAAATACATTTTAACACTGATTCGAATTCGAAGCATTTGAACGATTCGAATGCTCAAAATTAATTTATTTGTAACGAAAAGCATCTTTCTCAGAGAAATTTTGAGAAAAGAGAAAACGAAAATGGCGTTTTTACAAAAAAAATTACAAAAAAACAGATACATACTGATATATAACAAATGCATATCAATTTCGTGTTTAAATAAGATCTTTTGCATTTCGACTTTCCTTCGCTATTTTTTATCAATTCCGTTTTTCAAAATTTGTTTTAAACAAACAGCTTCACAATCGACTCGTGACATATTGATACGTTTAACTCATTGAAATTGGTTTAACGATTCCTTTGGAATAAACGCGTTCAACCAGAGATACGAGCAATCAGACCATCATACCACCAGTCAGACGCGATTAATTGGCTACAAAAAAATCAGAAAGCGGGTTTTCTGACTAATTTTAATAATTATGATCGGCTCTAACTAGTTTGTGATTTCTATTGCAGCAAAGCTTTTTAAGTCTAAAAAGACTTTGGGGCATTCCTGGCAAAAACCAGGAATCCCCCAAACAAGAACCAATCTTAAATGTTTAAAAGTTAGTTTAACATCAATTTAAAGTCGTGGGAATTTTGAAAAAAAAAAGTACTGGGGAATTCCCCAAACGTTTTTAAACTTTAACTTCCGTGGTATGAAAATTTCTAAAAAGAATTTTCAAGTGCTTTTTAAATAACGATATTAAAAACACGGCAATTTAAAATTAGAATAGGAGTCGATTGAAGGGATCAACAAGAAATTCAGTGCAAAAAATATTTTATTTATTGAAAATGGCATACATGATGTACAAAAAAGCTAGTAAAATAATTTCACACTTCTAAACAATTTCTTTTCGTCAAAAATAGGAATAGTGATTTCGATAGAGCATTGTCCTCCTGATGGTGACTTAGTTGGTAACAGAATATGACTAGCAGTACTTAAAAACATTAACTCATCGAAAAACTTCGAAATGAAAAAACAATATAAAGCTTGGTTACAAAACTATTGTTTTCCTTTCAAGTTTTCTTGAAATTAACAATAATAATAATTAATTTAATTGTAATAATAAATAGACAACATGAACACTAATCCCTAACGATATCATTATCATTTCTCTTTGCCTATATATACGTGATAGTAATTCTAAATACATACATATAGTATAATATAATATATTAAAACATCGAAAAATATTCTTTGATACAATTTTTTTTTGTATATTGACTTAATTTTTTGTAATTTTTTTTATCACGTTTTTTTAAATTTAATTATTCAATATTTTTCCCCATTTTTATTATGGGTTAACATGTCTCTTCTCAAACGTCCTCACTAATCCTATTCAAATTCGTATGAAATTTGTCCAATGGTCTTGGGGTGAACAGAGTACTGGTCGAGAATCGCCATTTCAACTTTTGAACGTTACTCATCTTGCAATGATCATCATATTCTTTAAGGATGTGTCCTATGCTTCGATAACAAGAACGAAATTCCTCTGGTGTTACCTAGCAATTAATCAAAACTGTATTTGCCTTCCTAAAATCTAGATTAGCTTCCCTTACCATACAGACACATTGTAACTCATTCAAACGAGCTAAGAGTTTTAATATTTCAACTCTAGGGCTCTCCACGGCCATAAATTGATGTATCTCATGCTGTAATAAGGCCAAAGCGATCACTGGGGCTCTTTCACTAGCACACTGATGATTGGTCATGATGACCTCTAATCGTCTGCGCAGCACCTTTTTCTAAAACCGGAAAAATTATATAGCCGCTACTGGGGGATTCCCAAAAGTGACTTACCTGTAGTAACTTAGGAGCAGACGATTTTAGATTCAATTGCAGTGAAAGGCAATCTAGTACGCGTAAAACGAGATTCAAATAACTATAAACGGTGATGGGTTGTTCCCTGGATTCAACATCTAATTTTTTACGTATTATATCACACATACGTTGCATATCTTTTATGGAACATTTTGTTTGCGATAGATTTAATAAGTGGGTCGCATTCACATTACACTTATGTATTTCTGCAGCAGTATAAAGGCAGCTTACTGATACACAAGCTAAGAAACGTTCTTGAACCTAAAACAAATTAAGATAAACATGTCTGAACATGTTCAAACAAGTATGAATACTATTGCATCATATTTCTGACTTTAAAACTAATCAATTACCTTCATCTTCGTTAGGAACCTATCCAGCAACCCAACTGCCGTGAAAAATACCTCACTGGGCAAATGTAACCAGAACTTCAAGAACCGAATCGATTGTACTGCCGTATCTCTCGCAGTAAGAGTAACTTCCCCCGGTTTTTGCTCTGTATTGGCGATCAATAGATTGGACTTGTACTTATGTTCGAGAATTAATGCCTTCTCCAATTCGTAGGCGATCTGTTTAATATTAATAGCATCCGGAACAAGCCGGCTCCTTCTTTTGCCTCTCCGACTCATTTCTGGTTCAAACAGCGCGAACAACAGATCAATCAACTCGACTGACTATTCGATTCTATTTGCCATACTTTGCATTCAAGCAAAAAGAGGAGCTGGCTCAAGTCTACAACGCAAAAAAATTGGCTGATTAGAAAAAACAATAGACATTTAAATGGGGAAAATGCCTTGTTCTTATTTGATTCTATCAATTTCTAGTAGTTCTGGAACTTACCCGGATGCTTTTCGTTCGAAAGGAATGATTTTAACCGCTTAAGTTTGGCTCGATTTACTTACAATGTAAAAAGAAATTCGCATGTATAGAAAACACACAATTAAATGGAGACCAAAGGAACTATACGCTACTAACTGAAGCTGGTATGAGCTAACCAGGACATGCGATCCTAACGTCGAATCCGTGAACTATCTAAAAATTGGCGGGACATTTAAATTAGAAGCAATGATCAACTACTTGAGAGAAATATTCCACTCGTACATCTTGAATAATCTTGGTACTTTTTAATTGACAAACAATAACAAATATTGTAACAATTTTACTTTGTTTGTAGTTTCTGCTTACCAGTAAAATTGTTTAATAGCTCCTTGCATTATAGAAATCTTCTTTACCGACGCCACTGAAAACCATTTACGCTACTTTCAAGTTCAGTCATTCCTCCAGTGGGGTCCTGCTTTGATTCTCGAAATAAATCACGTTTGAATAATTTTCTGTAGAAAAATAAATAATATTATTTTGGAATTCGTTAAACAATTTTAACTTAGATATTATGTTATTTATATAACATTGCAGAATTATTAATAAATATATTTAGCAACAATGCTAAATTAATACGTTTTAGTTTTATTTACTTTCAACTTTAACAGGCTTTAATTAATTAAAATATAATAGAAAAAATTATAATTTAATTTTTTTTAATTATCGAAAATATTTTTAATTTTTGTAAGGAAAATAATACAGGAATAACATAAATAATTATGTAGAATCCGAATTAGAGAATCCAAATAATTAGTTAAGCAATATAAATAATCCTTTTACTTTCGATTTAAAAAATCCAAATACATATTTTTTTCATTTCTAGATAGAACTACGTATAGTTAGTATATAGAATATTTATATATAGAATTAGTATATAGAATATACATACGTATATTCTTGCTCAATGTAGGAAGCACTATGGGTAATAGGAATCTACATATTCTTCCTCTTGATAGGATCAAGAAAATCAACAGAAAGCTATTTTAACGACGCAAAATATGTATAAAAAAAAAGTTACCTTTGTAGCACAAATATTCTTACAAGGGAAGAATCGAGTTATAGCTTTCTCAAATGAGCGCATAGCTTCGCTGTAAATTTTCCAAAATTAGTTTTCGAATCAGAATCTTTTTTAAATATTTTATTAGTTATTAAAAAAAACACTTAGCATATAAGGGTAAATTATTATTATTATTATCGTAATTAGTAGCTACCTAATTATATACATTAGACTAGAAAAAAGAAAAAAAAATCTCACTTTCCTTTTTTTTCCTCAAAAATATCTCACATTTAAATAATGAATATAATATATTTACAAACTGATAATTACAATTAAATACACTAAGGACTTCATGTACATCTTCTACGAAAAATGAATTATATAGATTGATAGCTTTAAGGAACGAAAAACAAAATAATAAAAAAAAAACAGCCAAAATTAGATACGAACAGTTAAGATTACCAAAGTTCTTTTCTTCTCCCATCGTTACGCAATAAATTACTTAAAAAATACATGACGACAATTCAAGTTGAGTTTCAATTATTACTTTATTATTACTTCCTCTTTCAAACTTTCAAGTAGAGTTCTAAGCGTTCCGAGTACGGCAAAATAGAGAGTACAAATTTAAAGTCATTTATTGACACGGATCGTATCTAGTAAATCTTAAAGATGCTCCTTAAGCTTCAAGATCACGTCATAATATGCAAACAGCTTCTCCAGTGTAAAAAATAAAGAACTTACATCCGAATATAAAATAGAACAAAAAAAATAAATAAAAATAAAAATAAATAAATTGCATGCAATATCGCTGGAGCGCCGAGATTCTCCTCTGGAACGAATTTAAAACGCCTAACTCCCTACTCTGGAGCAAATTTGAACAGGTTATAAGGAAATATTGAACGTTAACCCTTTTAGAACAGCCATAGTTATATTATTTGGTAACATTCATAAATGCTCAAAATATATTTGGTTATAAATAACATGTATTTAATAAATTACTTCCCAAAAATAACAATTTGGTTAGAACGTTGTTTCTTTTTCCGATTTATTATCCTTCCTTCCCTCCTATCCCCCGTTACTATTTCGTCTTTTTCTATTTTGGGCTCATCACATATATTATATATTTGGTTTTTTTAAAAATCTTTTATCTCTTTACGGAATCGCTTTAGACCTCTGTCGATTTAGCGATGGCAACCCCGCCCGGTGGCTGTTGCTTCTTATTGAATAATCCGCCGAGGAAAGAATGGGGGTAATGTACAGGCTTTCCCTTGTATAGGACTTTATCAGATCTGGAACAGGTACTTGCGGATGTCGATTGGAACGAGACCGACATCCCGCTGTCTAAGGATCCAACACTTCCACGACGTTGGGCTTTCTCTCCTGTAACTACACTGACATCATAAATATGACAATTCTAGCTATTCTAATGCAAGCGGTAGATATCGTGCAAACGTTAAAAAAAGCAACCAGCACGTCGAGATATTGACTCTGGTAAAATCTAAATAATTCCGAAAGTTGTTAGAATTCATAAGAACAAAATCATGCATCTAAATAAAAGCCAACAAATCAAAAGCATCGGATGGACCAAACCAAAGATATTCGATGAAACTTACATTGCTCATGGATGTCTAGCAATGAGTTACTAAGAGCAGATCTTTTAATCTGGGTATCGTCTTCATCGTTGGATGCGCTGGGGCATCCACATACGACTTCAATATCACTAACTCCGCTGTCTCTATTTTCAGTACCTGCTAAAAGACGAAATATTAAAGTAAACTCGCCAGGAATAGAAACAAATAGAAGTCCTTACTTGTGCGATTGACACGGCTAGATTTCTGTCTTTCCAATTCAGCTTCAATTCTAAGATTTTCCATCTCGTCCATTTCCAAGATAGATTCTTTGAGATCTTCGGCGAATTTTACTCTATCATGTTCATTTCGAGCGTTGAACGTGATCAATGGCTTATCATCGACACGTTGTGATAGTCTTATGCCGAAAGGATAATCTGCAGTCGATTAAAAAATTATTAATACGCTTACATCGCTAATTAATTTAAAAAATCCTTACGAGGAGCTTCAAATAATTGAACATTCATCCCGCAAAGAGGATAGCTTGTTCGAAAGGTGTATGTGACCGAAGATTTCTTTTTACTGAGTATTTTGGTTATTACCAATAAATCATTAAACAAGAAAACTTCACGTTGGTGAACTCCGGGGCGTTCTCTCTTTGTTATATCAGGAATTTCGTAAAGGCGGCAGTAACAAACTAATCTACGATGGGGCAGCGCTAAATTGGGTTTCTTTCCTACGATTGTTGCTTGGACTTTCATCACTTGAGATACGTGGTCAGTTCCTGGTTTGAATTCATTGGCTTTGACTCTTTCGTATATGCCAGTCAGCATGTCTCTATCAATATCGTGGCAGTCGTCAATTCCTCGTAAATTCTTTATAAAGTCTTCTAGTTTCATCCTCTTTTCGGGTTTGATGTTCGGTGTGTGTAAATCCGTGTTTAGCATTATTATGGCGAAGGCCAAGACGAAAACCTGTAACGAGATTTATTCGTTTTTATTAGTAAAATGCAAAGAATTTAATGGGTTAATTGAACTTACAGTATCGGGGGATCTCAATCGAGCTACAATATCAACATTACATTGACAATAACGCTGAGAAAAGACTTCCATTAATCTTTCGATCTTTTGTGCTTCTCCGGGCATTCTATAGTGCTGCTGATACTTCCTCAAGGCGACATCGATTTGCATCCCTGATAAGTCCAATTCCATTGCGAATCTTTCCAAGACGGCCATGGAGAATGGACTCTGTAAATTTCCTAAATACTCTCCTATCATTTGTTTACTGAGACCTTTTCTGGAGATTAAAAATCGGGCAACGCCTTGCGCGCTATTCTCCAAAAATCCTTGTTTAATTAAATAAGTAATTCCTCTTTCTGGTTTCTTGTTAAACAGATTCAAACCTACTCGATACTGTCGCTTCCGAATAGTTTCACTAATTAATTTACATCCGTTGGATGTTGAGGGTTCTGCATTGTCAGAAGCCCAAGAGACGTTTTTCGAGGATATAGTGATATTCGCAAGGCTACTGTCTAGGACTGGTTCGGCATATTCTGGTACATTTCCACTTTTCGACTTCCACATAGGTGAGTAATCGCATTGCAATCGATCAGTGGATATGCTGCTATCGCTCCCAGAGCTTTGAACGCTCGAAAGAGAACCATTTTCCGTAGTTTTGGTTAGACCGTTCGATCTATGAGGTCTATTCTCCAGTGACCTGGAAGAAATACTGGACGTGCGTTTAGGGACTTCCGGAGGGACTTTCTTGCTACTAATACTGCTTCTAGATTTCACGTATCCGTTACTGGACGATGATGGCGCGCTGCAATCGTTTTGAGCAACACTAGCCGAGGAAGTAACTTGTTGGGCATGGACATCAGTTCTAGTTTCTATTGGGGAACAATAATGATGTTGAATTTGTGGGGGGAAATTTTCCCAACAGATGGTGGGGGTACCTGATTGACTACGAGGAATCGGCGTTGTATCCATTGTTCTTCGTTCGCGTAAAGACATCGATCTTGTCGGCACAGATCGTAACATTAGATTTGAATGAGCTCTTTGAAGATAATTCAAAATGAGATCTCGAGCTAACAGAGAATCGGAGTTAGAATACTTACATGTATGGCGACGCGTACGCAGATTCTATTTCACCTTCGACTGGGGTCCCTCTACCTTCTCTGCTATTGCTTCGTGGCAATCTCCTAGATGTCCTTTTTTCTATTTTAGCTTGGTTCGCGATAGCATAAAACCTTTTAACAAGAGTATATCGACGAAACGCTTTTTGGATAGTGATTGCTGCTTTTCTTGCTTTATCACCTCCATATTTCCGTTCTAATAGCTCTATTTGTTTATCGTATATATCTTGAGACAATTCATAACTAAAATGGCAAGGAAAACGCGATTTGAAAATAATTGATATTTGTTTGGGTTTAAGTAAAAGCTACCTCATTTGTGCTAAAATGTGCCATATTATACGTTACTTCTTAGCAACGAAGGTAGGTTAAAAAACGCAAAAGAGAAGCATAATCCAACTTACCTATTTTGCGCTCGTGATCGTTTAATGATATCGGTGTTCCTTAATGAACCTTTCTTCATTAGCTGTTGAGGTACGACATACCCGGATCCGCTAGGCGAGGTTTTCCCATAATTCGTCGTTGGTAATCCAAAATTTTGGGCTTGCATAAACGTGGGCGCCGGAACGTAAGTTTGTTCATGATGGACCTGCACCTGGGTTACGGATGTCGCCATAGAGCGATCCATCTTCTGCGGGAAGCTGAAAAGAAAAAAATAAACGACTAAGTTTTGGCCAACGTATGAATGTACAAGTTAATCTTAATACACAGCACTACATACAATACATAATAGACTCATATACGCGTATCCTGTTTATTATTATCATCTAAAAATGGCAAGTTATCTTTTTTTAATACCGCGACGTGTTGAATTTATATATCATTTTCTAATACGCGTGTAATATCAATTTTACCTTCCCACTAAAAAACCGGAAATGCAGATAATCATTTTTACGTCTTAAAAACATACGCGAGATAAAACCACTTTCTCTGTGTTCGTGCACGAAAAAATATGGTTCGTCTGCTCCACGAGCAGCTGACAGACTGAAGAAATCCGTAGGCACTAAGGCCATGATTTACAGGTAGATAACAGGACAGAGGAGAGGCAGGATGAAGATAAAGAGAGATCAAAACATATAGGGATGGTGCTATATTCCACCAAGGTTGCCTCTTGAATGCGTTTTAATGGATCGTATTTTTCATAAATGGAACGTTGGTTTAATCCGCCACGGAAAGGATATTAAACGTATAAAATTAATAATTTCGTTATAGCAATGTTGCTTTAAAACATACGTTTTTACTATTGTTTGAGACCGTGTTGGAAAAGGCAACCATCCTAAGAGAGCAGCTGATAGCTAGCATATGTCGTATATTAAATTTCAGATCTGCTCCTAAAATTCTGCATCACATCTAGCATATGTTTACATCCGAATCTCTATGGTTGTTCACAACATGTTGTGCTAGATAGATTAATTATATTTTAACACGTTTTGCCTATTTACTTCGTTATAAAATGCAACATCATACAAGCTTTAATAGGAAGACTAGACGAGAGAGAAATAGAATGCTCGTGGCTAGCACGTGTTATAATAAACCATCCGACGAAAATGGCAGGTGTTTTCCCGAAGAGGTCCAGTCCAGCGCGTTTAGGAGCAGATGTTCTTTATAATCTGGCGCTCCTCTCAAAGACCTCCGAACTATTAAAGCATAAAGAAGATTGAAAACACAAAGAAAAGGCAGACATCGCTCGAGCTATCATAATTAAAAATATTTGGCGAATGCGCACACTTATATAATTTTTCTTTTCTTTTACTGTAAAACGCAACAAAAAAAAAAAGCGTTACTTAAACACTTAAAAAGAATATTTATCGTTGCACCTTGAGTATAATCTGCAGATAAAATACAATTTAAGTGAAAGCTGTGAAACGTTGCGTAAGATCTTGTATTTTAGAAAAGGAAATATATGTCAGTGAATTGTGCGCGAAAGAAAATAAATTTACACGAACAATTTTCGACATTTTCTTTTTCCTTTTCGGCCCGGTAACAACATGCACTTCCTGCCACTTGCGAGGAAGTTATAGGCAAGTAACACGACGCTCGGAATATAAATAATTTAATACAATATAACGGTGTCAATAAACCATCGCTTTATGCGTTATGTCGTTTCATTTTATTTGCATCTTTCTCTCGGTGTTATATTAACATCGAAATATCTATTCGTTTAAATTTTACGATATATATTTACTATGTTGCAGTCAATTAGAAAGCAGCTCCATTTTTAAATTAACTCCGAGGCAAATAAAGTAAAAATAGAACTTAGAGATGGTACAATCTATATTTAATATTAGACGGCAATTTTAAGAGGCAGGAACTTTAGATACTTTCGTTTCTAGAAGGAAATATATCGATATGTAATTTATACGAGCGTGAAAATATATCCAAAGTGAAGTACATGCAGCATTTTATTGCGCCATAAACAATTCAACCACCCACATCGGGAACGACGTAATACTAATTTTAGGCAGCCTTTTAAAATACAGTTATGTGCCAATTTCTTATTCCTTTCCGAAAAGAAATAAATAAACAAGAACGTTTTTTTAAGAGGACAATGACACTATAAATTGGAAAAACGTAAAAAAAATTATATTATGGAAGGGTGAAGAAATTCTATTTTTCTTTCTAGTTTTTCCATTAACGCAAGGTCGGTGTATTAACGCGGATTCGAAGGCATTTAAATTACTTTATCGTGCTAGGTGTAACATATGTTCTACACGAAACGGTATCCTTTAGCACTTTATATGCAAACGTCCAAGACCATCCAATGTAAACCATTCACTACTAGGTCACTACTTTGTGGATAACTGAATGTTGTTGTATATGACCTGGTAACTACTGTTATTTTATATTGTCCAGTTGGTACCTAGGTTCCGGTAAAATTTCTGAATTAACAAATGTAATATGCACATATTGTTGCGAATCACTAGAAGATATCGTGACGTAACGCACCATCGTGTATAACGGTACCTTTTAAAGCGATTTAAAATAAATGTAAATAAATAGTTTTCACACTCACGCCCTTTTCAAAGCACAATGATCACAAAAGAACTAATTTATCCGTGGAAATAAACAATTTCCAGCCAAATAATCTCGTTACGTTAGTCAAAGGATGCTATTTGAAGTTGAATTTGTTTATGTTCTGCGGCGGGCAGCGGTTTTTTTATCAGCAAACCGGAATTGGATCTAATGTGACGTCAATATAGTGAGGATGCTTTAATACAGGGAAACCCAGGATTTTTTTTTAGGAGAGTGCGTAGGCTTTCGCGGTCCACGCCAGCAATATAAATGTTTTCCGTGTTTTTTCGCGAAGTAATTCCGTTTCTGCTGCATTTCTTAATTTGTTGCAATTTATGTTAATCCACGTTCCACCCACATCTAATTCTGTACAGTCAGCGAAATTAACGCAAACCTACACGAAAATGATTTTACCTGATTGTCGTAACATGTTTGCCTAGAGGTGGTAATATCGAACATGTATCGGAAACGGTAACAAATCTGCTGGTATGTTGATGCCTGGTCGTGCAAACCACACGGTACCTTTCCTGTACCCTAGAATGTACCCTAACGACAGTCCTATCGCTAACAATTGTTCTAGAGCTGGGTGCATCTCTAACAACTAAATGTCCGCGCATTCTAAGCGATATTTAGCGTAGAATAGAAAGCAGAAATAGAAAAAAATATATAGAGAAGGAGTGCACTGAGGATATTTAGAGTACTACATCAAAGTAAATGAGATAAACAAATAGTAAAAGTGTTATGTTTTTTTTTAGAACCTTCAAAGCACTGGCTTTCTACACACGATTTTCCGCCGAGCACATATTAAATTAGCATCGTAATTGTTAATATTAAAGGTTTAATTGGGTACGGACACTTGACGACATTTCACTGCGGATCTTAGCACCGTTTATTACAATAACAAACTATCACTTTGTTTAGATCGGATTCGTGTAAACAAAAGCACGGTTGTCGAGCGGAGTTACGTTTTGAAATGTTCAATATTTTTACGGGACATAATTTTCGCGTTGTATTAAAAGCAATTGAATCGTCAGCTGACTTTCATAACGTTTCGTGCTGGAGGAGAACGTATGTTAGAAACAGCCAAGAAGAAAACGAGGTTGACTGCTGCTAATCTGACGTCACGACAAAGGCCTTGATATTACATCACTATATATGTATATATTTTATATTGTAACTCGTACACTAGCACATTTATACATATGGTGTTCGCTGTTAGTTGTTGCGATCAAATTCGAAACAACATCGCGGATATTAAAGAGTAAACGCGACATCGGCAAGAACCGCGCGCAAGAACCACTAAACATTCACTGGCAAGTGATTTAACAATTCCACTTTGCGCTATATCCATGGGATATACACTTCCTACCTCCTTCAAAACGTAAACACCAATACAAATAATTTCTTAATTATCGACACATCGTACCAGTTACTTTTTTTCTTCGTAGATATATCCGAGTACAAGTAACCCATACGGATGAAATTAAAGCCATATTCAAGTTACATGATTCATACAATATAATTGCATAGTACTGGGTTACTTTCATATACCTGTGGTAAAGAGAAATCTTATTTTACTAAAAAAAAAAAAAAGGGAGAATTCAATACGCGGAAAAAGATACTCTTGACAGTAGGGAATTTTAAAAGTAGATGGCGCAATCGTTTATCTCATTGCGTTATTTTTGACCTTATGCGCGCTCGACACTTAATAAATTCAATTTCCCATTCGGTGACGTAAATATAATTTGCAATAAATAAAAAACCTTCAAAGACCAAGCGTAGAGGTACCAGTTGGCACGGCTTTATATTCTAAATCGCAAAGAAAATAAATCGAAAATGTCACGTGAAATGTCAAAATTTAAAAATTTGCATTTAGATTAATTTGGTTCCGTACTTTTGAATGTTACATAATAATATTCATCAGGGTAGCGAGAAATCAAGTGATACGATAATAGAAAGCGATTTTTTTCTTAAACACACGTAAGGTGCGGCTAAAGCTGTCCCATCCTGTACAATTATTATGCAAGCAAACCAGAAAATAACCGCAAAATCTCTATCGACACGATTATGCAATGCGGAAAAAAGTATTAGTATTACACACGAGATAAATTGAATTCGTGTATGTAATAAGGACAACGGAGGAATTACAATAAGTGCACTTGATTTAGATGAACATTTTGGCAAGTCGCCAAAAGATTTAAGGGTCCGGATTATAAGGGAATGTAGGTTACCGAAAGAGATTTAATTGATTTATTTTCGGAAACAAATAGAAAGATAATTCCGCGAGATTTACGTTCATTTAGTTAGAAAGTAACAAATACATAACGGATTTAATATCGATTCTAAAAATATATTCAGTGAAAGTGATTGGTTAAATCACACTCTACTAATAAGGTTCTACATTTCTAATAATCCTTATTTTCGATATTTCGCAATCGCGCCAGAAAAAAAAAAATTTATGTAGCAATGACAATTCAAGATGTCCATGTACCTTCTCCTAGCTTAAATTTTATCATCAACAAATACAATTTTAATAATCAAACCTTCCTCTAATCTCATCTAATCTAGAATTATATTTACATAACGCAAATAATTTTCTCTCGGTAGATATATGAAAAATCGCGTTAAAAATGCCCGAGAAAAAAACGTTTAATGTGGTGTTTTTGAATTGTTCTAACTAAAACATTGGCTTCTCTAATGTAAAGCTTAGAGGGGAAATAAAATAATGATGTTTATGCGAACAAATTTGTTCTAACTGGTACTTTTTTATTGTACCAGGCACTGCAAAAACAGAGATTACACGACGACGAACATAAATTGTTGCTAAATTGTGATAATACAATCGTGTTCTATTATGCGTTATGCGATATCGTTTCAACGTGTTTATTATATGACCATAATAAAAATTCCTACCATATGCTTAAATAAATCCTGTTTCTGAGCGAGTTAAAGCTAAAAAATGCTTTCGCACCTTTACTGACCATTAGCCATCGTAAAATTTTCAAATCGGTTTTTGAAGTACTTCCTTCCTTTAAATTAACTCCATCTTTGAAGGAAGTTGGATGTTTGATATGAGCAACGAAGAAACTAACAATCACAAACCCACATCTGCTAAAATCATTAAAATCCAATGCAAATTGCACAAGCGCTTTATGTTAGGCAACCCAATTAGCGTTTTCATTAATTGAAAATCAAAATTATGCAGTTAATTTTGAAATATGGTGTTAATTAATTAAAATATATTCTTTTAACTTTTTTAACTCCAGAAATTAGAAATTATTCATATTTAAAAGGCCTATTGATCAACTGCTTTTTTAATGCTTAGACGACAAGCATTTACCTAAATTACCTAAGTATACTTTGTTCGATTCAAACACTTCTAAAGGTATTGTGTAATATATATTGATGATAGGTAAATAAATGATATGTGTCATGTGATTAATGTAATTTAAATATGCTGTTAATGAGGTTTTAGGTATTGGGCAATTCGAGTTGATTATCAGCCAATTTATGCCAACAAGCCGAATTTTAGCCAGGGTAAGAGATCTTGGGGGAGAATTTTGATGTACTTGAAGATATGTTGGGATAATTTCCTTTGTGGTGTTTGAGAAGGTGAAGTGTAAATGAAGACTATGATACAAATTAGATATTTTTGGACAAAGCAGAGATTTTAATTAAAGATAACATACCTTTCGTCTTGTAATCGTTTCAATTCAACCATCTCAAGTTCAAATCTTAGGTTACTATTTTCGCACAGTAAGAGATCTCTTTCGCTGGCTAAACCATCCAATTCTCGTTTTAGTCTCATAATCTGTTCCCGTTGTTCGCGAATAATTGCATCCTTCTGTGCCAAAAAGGCATTTATATCAATATTGTCCATAGCCATTGAAGGCCTCCCACCGTTGTAGTCACTCATTTTGGTGTATGTATATCGAAAATGATATTAAAATAATATTCAAGTGAATTTTTTGGATAGGGTTAAATGGTTATTCGTATGCATTTTAAGGGTAACATGATACTGCCGGATTTTTTTTTGTTTGGCGTACACAGGGCAACAATCACTATCACATTAAATTCGGTATTGCTTCTTATCACATTTTATCGACACAAAACACAAACAACAATAGTGACATTCACGCCTGTCTACTTATTTTCAATAGGTTTCTAGGTGTGAGGGCTAAACTTGCCACCTAGGGAAGAATCCCATCTATTAACCTGGGAATTATCGAGAATTTCTAAGAGATGGAAGCACGTGAAGTATTGATTGACGTCGGTAATATAGGTATCTGATATTAAGAAACAATTAAAGGGAACTAGAAAATGCCTTTATAATTTAACAATTCCTATGAAGACTAGAACTAGTGACCTGTAACCAAAAAATAATGCTAAGATAGCTTAGCTTCCTCATGGTATTGATGGAATAATTCACGGCAAACGCAATAAAAGGAGGGAGAGAAAAATACACTAACACACGGACATGTTTCTGCGTACCTGGCGTTATCAGCGTGGTTTCGAGAGTACTTTTCATATCTCTCTATTTTTTGGTTATTGTTTCTACTACTTGGGGGCAATTTCAGCTATTGAAAACGAGAGGTCGCTAACATTTAGTTCAAGTGTGTAATCTTCCTTACCAACCATCTGCAGTTACGCCATCTATTAAACACGGTGATTGTAGTAAACTTACGCCATGTTTAGTATGATTTTAAATTAATGTTATAAAAATTTTATTTTTCTTTCTAAATATTTTAATAAATTTAATCTCTAAAGACAAATAATTATGGTAGATGTTAAGAGGTTTTCGTTTTTATTCAGGAGCTAAGCGCTGTGACTTTTCTAGGAGGTGTCGAGCAATTTGAATAATTTCTCTTGCATTTATTGGATATCAAAGATTAAAAGTAAGTTAGAAAAAAAGGGATTTTTTGCAACGGTATATAGTAGCAACTATGTCTTCCGAGTAAGGAAGTTCGATGTTTATAGGCGTGTCGTTAACTAACATCTCGGTTGGGTCTCAAGCCTTACACTACGCCGAGGTAGAAATAGACTGCTCAGCTGAAAACCTTCTAAAGCGCTATATCGCCTACGCTTAGTTTAACTCCGTCTTTCCGTAGCATTTACTTCGCAGCAAGCTTCCAGACATCAATATTATATTTGTGCGTTGCGTGTATATATGAGTATATATATCGCGTTAGTGAATACTCATTGTTTCTGTTGATCATTCACGAATCCAGTTAGAAGTTTTTCGCACCAATCGAAGAATAGGGAGACAATATACCTCTTATAGGACGGTGATTTGATCCAATACGAGTGGGAGAATAATTCTTCACGTTTTATCATTTTTTTCAAACGCAAAGGGGACAAAAATAGAAGTTGATGTGCAGAAACAAGAAAAATCGCCGATTTCGCCAATCCTAATTGGTAAGGGCAATTTATTTCAATACGATCGCGTTTAATCGTCAGAATTAATTCGTCTTAAATTGAAATGTTCAACTCGATATCGTATATTATTCATCATCGCTACTGCTACCAATGTGTACCGAGATGTTTAGATTATTTAGATTCATATGAAAGCGTGTAATGTAATGATTATTTTTAGATTATTAAATTTCTTTAAAATAATTCTCGAGTCGAACAGATTTTTGATCGTCGCAAAAAGTAAATAGTAAATATATTTATTTTAGAACACGTAGTCGATGGTGGTACCTTTGTAAATTAACAAGAAATAGTAAGAATACTCCTTCCTAACTTAGTTTTGCACACATGTGTTTGTCACATTTTCCAGTTTTCAAGTCTACCCGCTGTTACCGCTTGTGTTTTTCTTGGATTTAACAATCAAATAAAGCAACCTTGACGTCACGACATCTCCGTAAATAATATTTGAAAAGCGGATGTAAACAAATATTTTAATTATTCTCGACACCCCTAGTTGATTTTGAGCCATGGCTAAAGACTTCCCAATCAACTTTGTACGTAAGAGGATGTCATCTTTGCCAATTTCCGGTTTACCAACGAGCAACAATATAACTGTCTCCGACTTGCGCTTGAAAATTAATCAAAAATAATTCTATTAGATTCACTTTAATGCCGTGTAAAGATACATACAACATATTCGCAATATCTATCAATCCTTTTAAATGTAATATAAATATAATAAATAAATGGTTCGGATGATTTGCATATCTGCGTTAAGTAAAGAAATAAATCTCGGGAAATATGCCGCAGTTTTCGATAAAATATAAAAATATTGTCTTTAAACGGTTTATTATTTCAGAAGCACGCGTCAAAAAGTATACATACTTCGTAAAATGTGGTGTTTTACACGTGTTTTATATCAAGCAAGCTAGAAACATAAATAGTTACATTGATTAGAGCTTTTTTCGGAAAGAAAGATTTAAAATGAGAAATAGTAACTGACCGTATCGCCTATGTTCGAATATATCGTAGGTTTTAGCTCGTCGAACGTTGAAAAACGTTACGAGATGTAATATAATATAATACAATATCTATACAAGCTTTACAAGAAACATTAAACAGACAGCAGCAATAAAGTTACAAGTAGGTAATCTTATCTCTCTTTCTCTAGCAGTATTTTAAGTTATTTGTAACTTTACATTGCATAGGGACTTGAAAAGGAACATTTACAGTCCCCTGGCATTAGTTTCTACGGAGTATCCGCCTCCTATATTCGATTCCAGCATGGGGGCTTATTTAAAACTCATTTCTCTTTGTATTATTGGACATTTTATGTTAACCCTCATCCGAAATGACTTTACCATTGTATAATTTATTAGTTTGGGGTTGATATACAGTAAGATCCGCAAGAAGCTGAAAATATCGTCATCCCGGATGCTTTTTTAACCACTACGCCAATGTTATTGGAATTAAAACGTAACAATTTTGATTCTATGCTTATTTTAATTTGATTACGCTGCTTAAATGTCAACGAAATAAATGGTGCCCATTCGCAGAATTGGCTCCGTTTGTTTTAACAAGTACTACGCTATTCTTGGGAGGGACGTGAGGTTTTCCATTTAAACATAATACAGGATGCGTTATGTAGATCATATTTTCGGAGCTCGTTCCTCTTTTCGACTAACAGCATAAATCTCTGTTTTTAGCTACTTATCTTTAACTACTGTAAATATTTAAACATTACTCTTGTCGATGTTCGAATGCTTAATTAACTTTTGCAATTCGCAAAACGTTTTAAAATGTTTGGGTTTCATTTCGAGATTTTTTTTTTTTTTTAGTTGTAGGGAACGGTAGAAATATTATTTTGTAAAAAAATCTCTCTAAAGAAAGCGCCTTAAAGACGCAGACCTTGACGGATAGCAGCACCGGATATGATATTTAACAGGCAATTCAAGCCCAAACTTATCGGCATGCAGTGAAGCAATTACTTGTTTAGTATTCTGATCGTCAAGCACCAGCTAGGCACTGTTGCGTACGTAAGAAGAAAGACAATAGTGGCTTAAATGAAAAAAATACGTTACTTGTAACTCTTGTCACGTCCGAAAACTCTTTTAGTTTGAATATATAATTATGCAAAGTACGATTAGACGAAGTATCTAATTTGCTGATTGAAAAAAAAACACCGCCGTTCGTATATTTCATACCACTTCTATCCTTTCGAGATTTTCGAGATCATCCCAAAAAGTAAAAAAAAGTCTTGTAAATAATTACATTACAATGGCACAAGACCTTTCTTCGAGAATACTACTTTTTTTTTGTTGTTCTCCGAAACTGTTGAGAAAGAAAAAGTTTAAACAATTCTAATAAGCAGCCTGGTTTTCACTGCTTCACATTAACTTTCTGCAATATACTCGCATTTACCTACATTATCAATTAGTATATTTACCCGGACTTATCGAACGTACGGTGTACAATTTTCAGGAGGCCACCCAGATTCGAGAAAGAATACTTGCGTAATATTTAATACACAATACTTATTTAGCGCTAATTTTGCAATTTAGGGTCATGGAGATCTGAGATAACGTTATCAAAGTAAAAATAACGTCATTGTTCATATCGAAAAATTTATTTCCTATACAAGAACAACGCAATTACCTTGAAAATTATTGGGTACTCTTCGATAAAGATCCCAGTCAGGCAAGAGCGTATGTAACTGGAAATTGCTCTTAAATTCTATTTTTACGTTTCTTAAGTGTTGGCAAAGAAAGGAACGTTAATTGTTGTTTCTCTTGAGCCGAACCTTTCATTACTTCGGAGCGTAAAATTTCCTATTAATAAATAATTATGAAGCCCAGAAAATTTCCGAAATCGTCACCTCGCGAACATTTATTTAGAGACGATAAATCTTAATAACATCGAAGGAATTTAGAATTCGATTTTCATGTTAATTTGAAGATCAAGTAAATAAAAAATGTATCAGAAAAACGGGTTTATTTATTAAATTAATCGTACAATCGTAACCAAAATTATCAACAAACTACGTTAATTTTGAGTCAGACTTTCACAATACAACTGTTTGAATGGTCAAAAATGCGATTTCGTTAATATTTCACGTATATAATTCGAAAGCGGGAATTTGAAAATATTGACGTCTGCTTGGCTAGTAGATAGTATATATGCGGAGTTTATTTAAAGTAGGTATTAAATTAAAAAGAATTTCAACCTGCTGTAGCTGACAAGTGACGCAAGCTCCAAATAGTCTTAAACGTCCTCTAGAACTTCCTGTCTCCCGAACAGATGCTCCTTTCAATGCTAGGTTCAGTTCGGGAAGAGTTATCTTTACACACCTACCTCTTCGTACCCAACTAAGTCGCCCGCCGAAATGCTACAGAAAACATCTCATATTTAACATGGCACTTCCTGCATCAGAATTTTCGTGTTAAAATTGTAAATATCGGTACGCACTGCGTAATTTTAAACAGTTCCCTGTGTGCACGCGTCATTTCCGGTAAAGCTTTTTAAGAAAAGAAAAAAAAACAGCTTTACATTATAAAAAAAAGCGGCTGTCTGCTTGTCTTTTAAGACGTACCTGGATTAACTCGTTTAAAAAGGAATAAAAATCGATTGTGTTCGATTTTATTCGTTTTCAAAAGAAATTTGCGCGATATGTCCATACCCAGCTTATATAACACGTAAGAGCGAATAAAAGGGTAAAAAGGGCGTGCGTGATACGTTTTAACTCCTACGTTGCTTTAAACAGAAACAGAGGCCACATGTTCTTGAGTGTAAAATGTTTAACAATTTATAACGTAAACAATACCATAATTTCATTATTCACGTACTTGTTTTGTTTCGAGGAGAAAAAGCAAAACATAATTGGTTCATTTAACATTTCAGATGCCTACCAAACGATGTAAAATATGGCCTACAGACTGCTGCTTTTATTTACTTTAATAGTGTATACAGTTGGCGAAGACAGCCTAGCCGGTAAGAGTCCCTTTTACATAAATATTTTTTTAATAAATGATTCATTCGCCGACACGGTTCGTTGGCGTTTATTCGAAAAATTTTAGGTAAAAAGGTCGATCCGGATGGAAGGGATCTCAAGGAAACGAAGCCTTACTTCATCAAAAGCAATCACGACCTAAATTGCACGCCCTCGAATTTTGTGGAATTAAATTGCGAAGCTGGAGGATACCCGCTTCCGAACATAACATGGTATAAGAAGAGGGAAAGAATTAACGATTCTAAAGGCCCTCAAGAGCGAAAATGGACTTTGATGCTGAATTTGTCGAACACTTCAAGCTACGGTGACTTCATGTGTCATATCTGTAATAAATTTGATTGCATCAATCACACATACGTCATAGGTAAACCCCCGAATGGCATTCTTCGAAAAGTTGTAGATGTCCATTTGCAGATTCTACAACCTGTGATAAGTCAATAATTGAAGATGACGAAACAGATGATAGCGTTACAATGCAAGAATCCGAAAAACCTCACGCTCCGTACTTTGTGAATAAAAAGATGACAAAGATTCACGTTAAACCAGCTGGACATGTCATTACTTTCAGGTGCAAAGCTGGAGGTTATCCCATCCCAAACATAACTTGGTACAAGAACGATGATAAACCAGTGAGATCTTTAGGAGATGTGAAATATAATAATTGGAATTTGCAACTGCAAGATTTAGTTATTACTGACGCTGCGAATTACACGTGTAAAGTCTGCAATTATTTAGGTTGTATCCATTTTACCTACAGCCTAGACGTCATAGGTACGAGATTGTTGCCATTATTTAGTGATCGAGATAAATATATCGTTATTATACAGAAAGATTCCCTGCCAAACCCTACATTAAAGACGGGTATCCTAAAAACGTCACAGCTTTAGTTAATTCAACGGTTAAATTCGAATGTCCACAAATTTTGACGGATTTAGAACCATATATTCAATGGATTTACACTAGAACTTATCCAGACGATACTAGTAACGTTACTATATCGCCAGATAATATTATGAGTAACATAAGTTTATCTGAAGTGGCGGTAACGGTTAAGGTATTGGAAAATCAATCAATTTCTAGATACACGCAAAATTCTCTTGCATTGTTTTTTATATCTATAGTGGATATGTGGTGAAGGATTTCTACATTATATACAGGGGTGATGGAATTATACAGTATCCAAAATGTACACGGTGTCGGCTTTTCAAAAGCAGGTTTTACAATTTGCAAAGAAAAAAGAAAAATAAATTGTGATATCTGCATACATACACTACCGTTCATATATTTGGGGACGATTAAAAAATACAGTTTTTTTTTTAATTCGAATAAAAACAAAAAGTTATTTGTAATTTAATTTACTTCTGTTCATCGAGTATACAATATAAAACTAAAAATATTCCAAAAAGAAATGTTGTACTAATTATAATGAGGTCTATACGGATTTTTCGTCTATATATCCGCCGTTTGACTTAATTACTGCAGAATTAAAGATTTCAAAAATGTTGCTGGGATCTCGGTGCATGCTTGCTGGAGCTTTCTCCATAAATCTTGTAAACTAGTCACTCCTTTTGGCGAATTCTTCTGTCCAGTTCATCCCATATTAATTCGATAGGCGACAGGTCAGGAGACTGAGGTGGCCAAATCATTCTTTTTAAACGATCTTCTTTTTCCAGAGATGCTAGATAGTTTCTGCATATACGAGAAGAATGCTTATGCTCTTGAAACGTAAAGTTTCGACCTCGTAATCGTTCCCCACTTGGTACAGCATTCTCTTGTAATATTTTGAGATAGCCCTCTTTACGAAGTATTCCCTGTATTCTTACTAAATCACCTACAGCTGTTCCCGCAAAACTGCCCCAAACCATTGCGTTACCTCCACCGTGCTTCACTGTAGGTAAAATACACTGTTCACTGACTTTTTCACCAACCTGTCACCTAACAAACGTCCTCCGTTTGGAGCCAAATGTTTCAAATTTGGACTCATCTGTCCACAGCACGTTGCACCACTGTTCGAATGTCCAGCGTCTGTGTTCTTGCGCCCACTGCAATCTTTTTCTTTTTTTTTTGAGCTTTCAAAAGCGGTTTTCTGGCAGCTACTCCTCCCTTTAAGCCTGCCGTAATTTTTGTTACACGGTAGAATGCGAAATAGGATTTCTTCGTGAAACATCGACTTGCTGCGTTATTTCCGGAGCCGTTAGGAATCTGTTTCTTTTTGAAACAAGAACCATGAACTGATCTTCAGCAGCTGTTGTCTTCTTTTTGCGTCCAGAATGTTTCTTATCAGCCAAAGAACCCGTTTTAATGTTGTAAATACACCATTTTTCGATATTTTTAATTTTTTCGCAATAACTGCCATTGAGTATCCTTCATTACGTAAAGTAATAATAGCAGAACGCGTTTCGATGGAAATTTCTTTTCGTTTTGCCATTTCAGCACCACCCGTTTATTACGATAGTTAAATTAAATTTATTTTAATTTATTACAAGACGATATCTGCTTTGTTTGTTGTACTAAGTGTTCTGTGAATCTCACATATGTGCTTTGTGGAAATATTCGACAATATTTTCAAGTTTACCACATAAAAGGGATTAAGAGGAATTTTGCCTGGAGCTGCGGTAGAATATAAATTTGATGGGATAGAAGAGAATCCTGTTGTAAGTTATGTTCATACATATAGAGTTGTATACTCTTGCATATAAAACACAATCAATTGTCAATATTTCAATTTTGCTTATTTTTTGGAATTTTTCTTAGTCGTCCCCAAATATATGAACGGTAGTGTATATGATACAAACACAACATATACATACCTTACTGGCACAAAAAAATTATGCATGTTGAATGGTACTTGTATGTCAAAACTTGTCACTGGATTATTGTAGACACATTAACTAGATTATTCATTTTCAAAATAGTGCACCATTTCCATCTCTAGCACTTCCAATATGTATATATAATTTGGATACTTTAGTAGATTTACACGAAAAGCTACTATAAGGGCCCATATTGTAGAAAAAAAGTATGAAAATTAAATAAGATGTAAAATGTGAAAAAAAATATTACAAATAAATCTTACAGATTGAAGATTACATTATTTGTAATATCTTTTACATTTTTGCTATAATTAATCGATTTACCCAAACTATTTCTCGAAATATTTACTTTTAGAACGGTATCATAGTAGGCCGATCATAGTGGAAAAGGCGCAAAATATTACTGTGGCTTTGGGAAGTAGTGCTAACTTTACTTGCAAGTTTGTGTCTGATTTAAATCCAAATATTTTTTGGGTCCAAGGTAAAGGTCCTAACGAAACGATCATAAAGGTACATGTCAATGTCGTATATAGTAAAAAAAAGACAAGAAATAAATTCAATTTTTGCATGAAAAAGAAATGAAAAACACAATATCTACCATGTGTTCTATGTTCTGTGCATGCTGAACTTATTTTAAATGTTAGAATGCAGCGATTTCGGGTTATGCAATGTAATGAATTTATTTGTTTAAATATAGCAAGGAGAGCAAGACATGGAAATTTTGGTATTTAAAAATGTTACTTACGAGCAAGAAGGATGGTATACATGTGTAGCAGCTAATAGCTTAGGGCATACTGCTGCTAGCGCATACTTAAAAGTTGTCGAAAGTAAGTTTGAAAAACATTCAAATTTTACATTGTTGCATTATGTATTTATTTCAGCTCTTGAAGATGAGAATACTTCAAGAAACGGATATATAATTATTTTAGCGGTTATATTTGTTTTAGTGCTCTTCGGAGCTCTAGTATTTGTTCTTTATATCCTGAGAAAACTTAAGCAGTAATATTTTATAAAATTTTCCTAAATTACACACCCTCTAATTATTTTAAACATTTCCAGGGAGAAATTAAAGAAATTATTAGCCCTAGAGACGGCTAGAGCGGCTGTTGTTACTCAATGGACAAAGAAAGTCATTATAGAGAAGACCCACTCGGATAACGTGTCTGAACCACTTGTAATATAAATTAGAATCTACGAAAGATCGCATTTATCCTTAAATCTTTTCATTTCAGCTGATGCCTGTTGTGAAAATCGAAAAACAAAAAACGCAAAATAACTATTCCGGTGATGGAATGATATCTGAATACGAGTTGCCTATGGATTCAGATTGGGAGATATCCAGAGAAACTTTGTGCCTGGGGAAAAGCTTAGGCGAAGGAGCGTTTGGTAAAGTAGTTAAAGCTGAAGGAATTGGAATAATTAAACCGGGAGTTAATACTGTAGTTGCGGTAAAGATGTTGAAAGGTAAATTCTAAAGGGTGCTAAGAAGTTCTAATTATTTAATGTCCTTAAATATTGCTCTAGAGGGGCATACAGACAACGAAATGATGGATCTAGTGTCAGAGATGGAGATGATGAAAATGATTGGCAAACACATAAATATAATCAACCTTCTAGGATGTTGCACTCAAAATGGTCCTTTGTATGTCGTGGTCGAATATGCGCCTTACGGTAATCTGCGCGATTTTCTGCGTCAACATAGGCCTTCCTCAGGGTACGAGCCAGCCATTGGTATGGCCGAGAAAGAGAAAAAAACCCTCACGCAGAAAGATTTAGTGTCTTTCGCCTATCAAGTAGCTAGAGGAATGGAATATCTAGCATCTAGAAGGGTATCTCTAGCCAAATTCTTTGCTTTTATACTAAGAATAAATCGTGAACGTCCATTTTAGTGCATCCACAGGGATTTGGCGGCTAGGAATGTACTGGTTAGCGAAGATTATATACTGAAGATCGCTGATTTTGGCCTAGCAAGAGATATCCATTGCAGTGATTATTATAGAAAAACCACAGATGGAAGGTTACCAGTGAAATGGATGGCACCAGAAGCCCTGTTTCATAGAGTCTATACCACACAGTCGGATGTGTGGTCTTATGGGATCCTGCTTTGGGAAATAATGACGCTTGGAGGTATGTATAGGATGTAAATAAAGTGTAACGTAACAAATATGTAAATTGCAGGAACACCTTATCCTTCGGTTCCAAGTGTCGAGAAACTCTTCCAACTACTTCGAAGTGGCCATAGAATGGAGAAACCGCCCTGTTGCTCCCTTGAGATCTATATGCTGATGAGGGAATGTTGGAGCTATCAACCGAACGAGAGACCAGTTTTTACGGAATTGGTGGAAGACTTAGATAGAATACTAACAATTACAGCGAATGAGGAATATCTAGATTTAGGATTACCGCAATTGGATACGCCACCATCGAGTCAGGAGTCCAGTTGCGACGAATCGAACGCACCCTTCTGAAACAACAACTAGTCATCTACATCAGTACCTTGAAAATCTAACGATTATCTAAATAAGTAGGTAGTATTCGGTTTTTTTTTAAGTCAGTTAAAAGCAAGAAATTAAATGGAATCGATCTCTTATCAAAGACAAAACTTTATCTTTTATATCAAATAGTTTCGATAATTTAGGCAACTATGTACATGGAAATTCAAAAGAACAGTTTCGCAATCAGTCTTATATGCCATATGAATAATTTAACGAAAACTGTGTTATATTTGACTGTGCAAAGTATCAAACTTATTTATATAGGTCTTTTTACATGTACGCGACAATCAAGGGCCGGAGAGTTAAAGCAATACCACTTGTAAAGAATGACGTGCAATATCTATTGGAGTTCTTATCAGATAATCCGGTCCTGCCTATTATTTAACGTTATCTATCTATGTAACTCTGTATGTTGTAAAATTCTATTCTATTATATATATAGAAATATGTTGTAATTGGTGCATTTCTTCAAATACTCATTGTTATACGTTTATGAACGTAACTTTTGTGCAACATTTCTTAGTACGTAAGCCTGTTTGACTAATTAAGTGACCTTATAAAGATTCAAGCATTTAGTTGTACTATTATTAGATAATATACTGCTCTCTATGCAACTCTTTGTTATATTTAATATGAATGGTATTAAAATTAATTTAAAACTGAAGGGTGTCTCATTGCATACTTTTCTTAAGGATCCGACAAATTAAATTAGCAACACTTCCATATTTTGAATCGTATATTTTTATATTTGTAACGTAAATATATTAAATATAATAAAAGATATATAATGACTTAATAATATATTATCACCGCTAGAAAAGAAAATATATTAATGTATTCAACGAATAATTAATCGAAAAATATACATATTTTAAACAATATCTGCATAGAAAAATAGATGTATGGAAATATGAGAATAACATTATCGAACGCGCACATCTTGTCGGAATCCCACCACCCATGCACATACACCAAATCAATGAATCGAAAGTCAAAGGAATCGTAAAAACAATAAAGTTACTCACGTCTGCCATTCATCATCGGTAGTATCCGAATCAGACAGTTCGTCTTTAGACGGAGGTGGTATCAGCTTTGATATCTTTTCCAAATTAGACATGGGCTCTGACCCCATCTTTTCTGCGCCACGTATTCCCCTTCGTCTAAAGACTAATGCCTGATGCAGGTCGCTCATTAGATCACCTTGTGGAGCTGATGTCTTTGGAGATCCTTCCTTGATTTCTGTACTTCTTAGTTTAGCATTTCGTAAGCCGCCAGCTTTTCTGATGGCATCCATTAAACTCGAATGAAGGTCTACATTCTGAACAGGTGGTACCGCCACTTCTGGTTTTGGTGGTGGGACTTCTTCCAAGTTAATAATAGATTCCTCTACTGGCTCGTTCTGAATTGGTTCGATTTTTTGTTCTTCTTCTTCGGAAATTGTAGGCATAAGTATTTGTGGTTGCAATGCAGGCTTCGGAAGCTTTGGTGTAAATCCTACGACTCTGGGTACGCCAAGATCTTCTGGTTCTGGATCAGTGTCTAGCATGTGATCAATATCAACTTCAGGTAATGATGCTGTAACGGAAGGAGCTATTGCTTCTCCGCAATCGTGGACGTAACGCAAATCGAAAGCAACTCTTGGTAAATTCGGTAGGTTAGTCGGCAGCTCTATAACAGGAACATCTCCTAGATGAGGATTGTAGAAGTAGGCACCTGTCGCTTTTACTGGCGGCAGCCTATCAGAAATAGAAAGAGGTGCTGGATCAATTTCGTGCCGTTCGTTAGCAGTTTGTTTTTGTAAAAGGCGACACGTGTAAAGTGTATCAGATAACACATAATTGTTATAAGGATTTCTTCCAGTGTTATACAGAAGGAAGTCATTAGCATTATCCAATTCAGGAGGAGCATCTCCTAACCCTTCAGATTTAACTTTTTCATTATTTGAACAGGATATATGGTAGAATTGCAACTTCTCAATCGGCTCCTCTTTCCCTTGTGCATCTCTATAGCAAACTGTAAATCTAGACATAGGAGGTCCATGTTTTCCATCGTATATACTTTTATAAGGCCTATTTACATGGCTCGCTGGATATTTACTACTCGAGAACACTTGAGTTGCTGATTTTGAATCAGATAACCTTCCAATCTTTTCATTTGCTGAATTAACCCGCTCGGTTATCGTATTTAGATCCCGATATCCTTCTTCAACTTTATCATTTATATTTTTGAAGATATCATTCGCTATATCCGAGACATATTGTAATGCCTCCGCGATTTGTGCGATTGATTCTTCGAGTCGTAAATTGAGCGGAACAAAATTCACTGGATACATTTCGGAAAACTTAAGGGGCCCACGAAATAATTTTCCGCTTTTCTGAGCATAATGCAAAAAAAATAAGATTTGCGCTGCTATTTACTTCCAATACTTTAGAAGAGGTTAGTACTGCCTAATATATTGATTATTGCGACAAATTGTGACACATCTCGGTGGCGATTGGCGGAACTATGCACACCGAAGTCGATAAAGTAGGAATAATAAGTGTTTCATATTAGAGAGCTTTAATCTTAAATTTGATATTGTTTTGGGCGACGTAGAAGAATTTAAAATAAAACTTCTTTTTGTACATATCAATAATCTAAATAATTTGTTATTTTACAATATTTTCCATATTGTTGCTGCATTAAAAGTTAAGTGCCATATTCATAAACACTACTTAAGTCTCCCTCCTCACCTCATACTCATTCAATTTCTCACTTTTTCGTGTTCACAACAGTACTTCTTTTTTCTTGTGGTATATAATGAGTAATAATTTCGAATAGTCATAAGAGAATTATTAATACAGAAATGTAATAAGATGTAATTTTGTCGATTTTTGTATATATCCAAATTCACGTGAAATATATATGCATTGTTAAATAAATTTTCGAAAATATGGTAAGAAATTTAAATAGATGTATAAAATTTTTTGACCACATTGACAAAAATAGCAATAGGAATTTAGTTGTTGAAATTGGAAGAATTCCAAAGGAAACTAGATGTGTTGATGGGGCACGCACAAAAACATAAAATCTTGGAAAAAATACCGAACCGTTTAGATATATATAATAGGAAAGGTTGGATATAATTAAATGAACAAATAGTTGCTGGTCCTCGGTATGAAATATTAGACGTAGTAATATGGTGGCCAGTATTTCACTCTTACTTCGTCACATCTGCATTCTAGTCAACTTCCTACAACTTCTTGTACGAACGAAACATCATAGGTAGGTAATTTAAAGTTGACATAATAACTCGACGATTTCTCATCTAAGTACCAACTTGGCAATACGCTTACTTAGGTTTATGAATTTTGAATTTGAAATGTATAAGGTGAGGATGAGTGCTACTTAAGTAGCACATATGAATTTATCTCTAAAATTGGGTGGATTATCCGAAAATGCGCTTTCAAGCGAGGATATTTAAAATCTGGGACCAATTATGTTAAACTTGATAAAAAAATAGATAAAAAAAAATTATCTTAAATGTGAGAAGACTTATAATCCACTAACGCGTTTAATGGATTTTATATTCGCCTAAAGCGTCCGCGTTAAAAATATCAACTTTTGGCATTAAATCGGAATCTAAAAACAAGTTTTCGGCGTAAAACGACATCCATATCAGCTCTACTTGTATCTCACACGTACTGAAACTTATAGTGCGTATAACTGAAGCTTTCACTACCTCTCCTCTACGTATATGATAATTTCAATGTCAAGCAATTACGTAAAAAACGCGCCGATCTCGGAAGATTCGCGATATCAGTCTAGATGTTCGAACGTCCTGCGAACTACATAGACGTCGTTATTGGGCGTCGAAATACGTCGAAATTCGGTCGGCAACGTCCGTAATGTGCCATGACGCCGGGCATAGGAGCGAACAGAAGCATCCCGTTGCAGTTCGCTAAAAGGTGAGCGTCAAATTCATCCCCTCGCTTTTCGATTTTTTTTTATTTTTTCGTTACGAGAAGATGAACGTAATAGATTATATGATGCTGGACCGGCTAAAAGGTAGATCTACGACCGTATTCCCGTGATCGAGCTTCGTCCGAATTGAGAGGAAGGAGAATTTTGACAATAAGAAGAAAACGTGAGTAGATTTCCCGATTAATTGAATCTATAATAGACCTGTAGGTGTGTGGGGATGATCACAGGAACCTTAGCGATTTTGCAAACCCCCCTAAACGATGCAAAGTTAACTTTTCTAATTTGCTTCCATAAAGTAAAAAAAAAAATCCGAATCAAATCTTCCCAGAAACGTTTGAATTCTGGTTAGAAAGAAATATTTTTAATTGAAAAATCACTCGATTCGATTAATTTTTACACGATGAAAATGAAGCGCGATTTATCAATCTACGATATACAAGGCGCTCCGAAATAATAGCAACAAATTACCCTGTATATATTTGCCAATAAAAAAATCTAAATTATAAAACGAACACGTTAAATCTGCTTTTACTAAAATAACTCAATCAGAGCTAATCTATCAGTTCGAAAATGTTTTGCTGGAAAATGTAATGCATCAACATAATTTAAACAACGTGTCATTTCTCTTTACTGGCGTTTTAAATATATTTTTAGATCTCCTAATATCGAACCTATTAACTCATTGTTTTCTTAATTCATGTCAGATTGAATGTGAGAAAGGAAAAAATATTTGAGTTGTATATACGTATATAGGGTCGTTAGAAATTGAAATATAGTCTACTGGGAAGTATAAAATTCAGCTGATAGCGTAAATATTTGAAATGGATGTCGTTAAAGGGGTCCTGTTTAAACATGCAATTAAGGAACTTCATCTACATATATACATTTTTTTTTATAGGAAGCAGATGATCTTCTAGGATTCCTCAATCAATTGTATATTTTATTGCACCGCGTAGTCGAGTTAATTTTAAAAATTCCTTTACACAATTTTACAGCGCAGTTTTGCACCTTGAAGCTCTAAATCGGTATGTAAACACACCTCTTCAAAAACGCATTGTAATAGGTGCTAATTTATAAATAATTAATGCGATGGAAAACTGCAAAGCCGCTGTACATAATAATAAACGAATTCTTTAGCTGTTTAACAAGTTTAATTAAATTAGATGTCACGCTAGCTGTATTCATGAACATAGTTGAAATTTTTATTTAATTAAGTGCGAAGCAAATCGATTTTTTAGTTGATTCTAATGTAAACAAGATCATCCAACCTTTTATTTCCTATATGTCCTATGTCGTGTCAATATATTATATGTACCTGTGTATATAGATACGTACACAATCCTATTTGACCGAGCTACACCGGTCGCTATAGTAACGATATCGCCCCACTCTATTTTTCCTATTGCCCTTGTAAAGGGAAATTCCTTAATTCCATGCTTGAGCAAGGTGTTGAATGTTTTTTTGCCGGGATCCTGTGCAAATATTTCTTTAAGTTCTGTATACGCGCTTTTTACATGATTAAAATAAAAATACCTACAGAATTCTCGAGAATATAAATATCCAGCTTACCTTTAACATTACCTAATCAATAACCTTTAAATAGGATGCCAATTCTGTCTTGCATAAGAGGAGGGTTTACAAAATAATTTCGAAATCGCTTACTTATTAATAAATTGAGAGACTCTCCTCGCGACGTATACAATTACATACGGACGCTTTATCTTCTTTATTATCATGAGAGCGTCCTCTAGGGCCGTTGTGTTGCCCATGGGATGATTATTAATTGCTAATATCTCATCACCTAAAAGGGGAGACAATTACCGTCCGTGACATCGAGAAATATTAACCTTACCTTCTTGAATCACACCATTTTCGTGTATCGCTCCGCTTTCCAAGATTGAGCTGATGAAGACCCCTTTTCTTGCCTTTTTTCCTCCAACCACTTTGATACCCAAAGATTTGCCATGAGCTCTGTCTATGATGATTCTGATCATAGTACAATTGCACGTAAAGCCGCTGTTTGAATGTAAAAAGTTATCGAACTTTGCTGATGTACAGTCGTCCTCAGTGTTAGTCCCTTTGTGTCTCTTTTTTCCAGTTACCACGTGTTTTAACATTTTTAACCTGCGGAAAAAAATAGGATCAATCATTTCATTGTTGTAGACAATTTTTAATCAATATTATCTAAAATGTACACCCCAGTTACTGTGGTTTCATGCAAATATAATGAAAGACTTTTGTATGTAGCTGGCGTTGCATGTAGATAAAGAAGTGTATAGCGCATTGTCTTTAACAATAAGCGACAAACGTTTGCAAGTGCGATAAATGGTAAACACACAAAAGCTCCACCATATTACATTGTCTAAAGTTGTGTGCACGTTTGTACGTTATCTACAGTAGTTACTCCGTTCTTGTTGTAATCTCAATTTTCTTTTCTGAAGCATACTTGCCACGATTACTATTATTATTATTTAATTATACAGTAGAAAAGAAGACAAGGCATGTTTGGAAGCAAGTTAAGGTCGTGGATGGAGGCTGTTAGGCCCAGAAAAAAGCAGCAGCGAAAAGAGAAGCAAAAATCTAATAACATGTCAAATGGAAAGTTCGTTACCGCTTTGATACCGTCTAAAGCATATTCGTCAGAGAATGAACCGCTGGTAAGATTACTTACTACATACACAAATATACATTCTTCTAAAATTCGTTGGATAATGCATTTATACTTAAACGTGGAAAATTTGAAAAAAGAAAATCAATAAACTATAACTCTGTTTTACAGGAGGACGCGGAATATAAAGCTAATAAAACGATAAGCAATCATGCACCAAGATATTCAGGTACAAACTTGTCATCCCCTGAATCTGCTTATTCCACCGGTTATTCAACTGATGGAACTTCCCCGGGGGCGCCGCCGGAATATTACATCAATATTAGAACAGGTAACACTTTAAAAACGTTCTATTTACGCGAAGAGAGTAACTTTCGTCAAAATGCAAAATATAATTACGGAGGGAAAACACTTTTTTTCCTTAGATTTTAGGAATCCATTTCAAAGTTTAAATGCGCCATTAAGAAAGTGTAATTGGCTTTTACCGGAGAAAAAAGTTCGGAATAATAGAGTTTTATTAAGGGGCTAGGCGTTGAGTGTATATCGCTCCTTTGTTTTAAACGAAAGAAGAACGTCAACGTTTCTTTGTTTTCATCCCCGGTATTCATTTTTCGCGTTTATTAAAAAAAAGTGTTAGTATAAAAATAAAACGCCCAAATAGAATTTTGAATTATTTCAATATTAAACGCTTTAAGGCATCTATTAACCGGAAAGCAAAGAAAAAAAACCAAAGATATACACACAATACACGCATTCTTAAACAAAAGTTCTAATATATACAGGGCAAATATTTATTGTGTATTCTTACAACCCCAATTTCCTCGGGGTGCGATAGAATAAGCGGGCAAGATTTATACGTTCACATTGACTTTGGGGTGCCTTCCCTAAGCAATTATAATTGTAATAGCGTTTTCGCTAAAACAAATCTACTTTCCAGGCACAAAGTACTTTCCATCCTCGACAAATGATAAAGATAGTATTAGTAAGAACGCTAATAGTAACATATCAGCTTGTTTTAAAGAAAATGCCGATCCTCTAAACGCGAAAATGTCTCCGAGACTCAATAAATCAGGAGTTGTTGTCGATCATATGTCCACGGTTGCTGTTAAAATAAATGATAACGCTACTGCTGTATCTATGGTAACTATTTAAAAAAGAAGATACATTTATTTATTTTAATACTTCATTTAATTTCTCAGAGAGAAGATTACAAAAGCCATCCTCCAGTTCGTGCTAGCGTAACTTTTCAAAATAATTCAAGTCCTATGAACGGATTATCTTCTAGAGTAACGGAAGTTGTAACAAACTCTGGAATAACTTCCCCGAGACAAAGGAATCGCATTCGTACCAACCCCTGGCTTCCTGGCAACAATTTAAGTCCTTGCGCTAGTAATATTGGGCTCTACGTCAAACAGGAAAATTTGAAGCAAACTATACCGAACAGTCCGTAAGTGCACGCGTTAAAGTACCTCACATTACATTGATTATCGAATTTTTAAGAATGGCGATCCATTGTACAAGTTTATGCTCATCACCAGCTAAGAAACTGATCTCTAGACGCGAATCTACCTCCTCCTCATGTTCTTCTCTTAGCGCAGCTAGTCTACACTGGGATGCGAATCTGGTAAATCACGATTCTGGTAGTGAAGAAGACGATGACTGCACTTTGAACGAGATGATGGGAAAATATGACGAGAGCTACATTTACGAGAAAGAAACGGATATTCTAAGTGATAGCGATCCTACAGATTGCGAGACTGATATTGACACCGGACAAGATGGAGGGGATGAAGAAGAACCTTTGGAACACGAGTTCGATTTCATAGATAACGGATCTTATCTCGAGTTTAACATTAAAGACGATAGGAACACTGGGCATTGCACCTATTACAATTTCGACGTTCAAAGGAAGTCTTCCAGAAGGAGAACTTCGAGAAAATTTAAGCAAGATAATCCGCAGTTGAAGCAAACTCGGAGGAAGTCAACGTCTTCAAAGCAAAGGCCCGTTAAGCAACAACAACAGACGCACTTGTTAATGCAACACGACGGCAGCAAGAGTGCTGGAGCAACTCCTATGTCAGTTCGCAGAGTAAAGTACCCGATATCGAAGTTGGCTTTGGAAGATCTCTTGAAGAAACGTTCAAATTCAGTATCTTTCGGAAGAGACACTGTAAATACCTTCGATCAACGCGATAAAGAAGCCGATAGAAAATATAAAGAGTTAATAGTCGAAGCTGAACACATATTAATGAGCATGAAACATGGAGGACTATCCCCAAGAAGATTACCGGGTCCTGCTAATAAGCGCGTCGAGTTGTTAAGGACAGAATCGACAAAGCCGGATTTATTTAACAAAAATAGACTAATCGATGATATATCTAACATGCATCTAAGTAAAATTCCGTCCAATTTCACCAACTCAAGGTACAGCCCGAAGAGGAACCATATAACAAACTTTATTAATAATAATTCGCCTGTACACATAAGGAGAGAAGCGAGAGATGTAGACAGACAGATCGATTTGAGGAATTCTGGGTTATTTATGAGGAAAGATGAAAATATACATGGAAGTACAGCTGTGCCAAATTCACCGGTGATGAAGAAAAAATATCATACAAAAGGCGAAGCACGCAGAAGCCCTAAATATCGGAAAAAAGTCAGCAAGACTATCAGCTTTAGGAATCATGAGCTTTCAAGTTCCGATTCGGAAAATGATAGGAAATCCAAAAGATTACCGATGAGAAATTCCGATCAAAACGGATTTGCGTGCCCGCAAAGTGAACCGGTTAAAAGGAAGGTGTACAATCATCAATCGGAAGCTGTTGGATTTAATTTGGATTACGAAAGTATATATAATACAGGTAAGATTATTTTAATGTCTCTAAATACGATATTCTAACGTATTTTTTTGCTTTAAAAGAACATCCAAATAGCGTGGAAAATTTACGTCAGCAAGTTATCTTGAACACCATCGCAAACCTCAAGAAAAGTCTAGAAGACCAATCAGCATCGCTCAAACAAGTATACACAAGTTCCCAAAACGTGCAAATCTAAATATGTGTATAAAATTCTTCCATTAATCACGTGATATTTGTTATTATATTGACTTATTTGTTGGTGAGTATGTTTAGTACTATAATTTTGGTACCTAATTAAGTTATATTGTAATTAATTAAATTGTACATAAGCGACATAGAGAAAGGTAGGGAGTTAAACCGATTTAGAAACGAACTCCATCTATTTCCAGCTGTCGTACTTACATTTAAAGAGAAACGTGAAAAAGTGCAATTTTTGAAGGGCTAAAAATATGACCATTGATACAAAATTACCATGAGCTTAAAATATAAAAGAAGAGAGTATATGTGCCGCAGAATATATTTTAACATCACTTAATATAAAAATATTAAATTCGTTTATTTTTTGATTTAAATTTGGACTTCCCAAAGATAATTTGCACAATTTCTATGCAGTTTTTTCAAAGAACTAAAGAAAAATTCTTCCAATATTATAATCTAGAAATATAATTGACTTCATGGATTATCTATAGATAGACTAGTTCCTGTAGTTTCCATCTATGAGTTTGAAAAACCTTAAAGTGTAATTGTATAACATCATAAACGTTGTTTGTTTTTATTGTAGTAAAATTAGGCTTAAAATGATGGATGTAGTGTCAAACATGACTTTAATTGAAATTTTAAAACCATTTGAGCTAAACGAAGCTTTAAAATTTTAATTAAACCCCGAAAATGTTTACAGTAGAACAAGTAGTTATTCGAAGTAGTAGTAAAAACGGTATATAGATACATTAAACAAATTAAATTGTAATCGCAATTACTTAATCTATTAGTAATATTTATTTCTTCCCTTATAGATACACCAGAAAGAAAATGTAGACATTTGAACTTAGTCTTCTTAAAATCAAAGTGTTGCCAAACTACTCTTAACTATTCTACCGTTTATTAAAATTATTTTTTGAATGTGTGCAAATTTTCAAATTAGGAAAATACTATTTTTTCAACAAATGGAACGTAGATAATTTTTATAAACGCCTATTTACAGGAAACTCATATTTATTTATCTCCTTAATTTATTCGAGTAATTTTTTTTGCTGTCAAATTGCATAGGTTCTACGTTATTATTTATTATGTGGATGGCCTCAACTCAGTGTAAGCCTAATTTGATTCACAGCAATTTAATGTTTTTGTAAAGTACATGTTGTGAACATGAAGTTGTTGATATAACCGATATTGTTTAATTCGAAATGTAAAAGAAAATAAAATTATGTAAAGTTGTAGCCAGTTTAATTGCAATATTTTTTTGTTTTTAGTTTTCAGTTATAATAATTATTATTTCAACCCCAAAATACCCCGACAAAAATGTAAAAGGAGGTCATTCCATGTCAAGTGGAACCTTCTCCAGCTTTAATGTATATGTGGGTCTTATATGGAATTATGCGAGATTTCAGCTTCGTAAGTAGTACGGATGAGCCACTAGCCAAGTTTTTACAAAGACCATTTTTTTTTCATGTCGCAACAGTGACGAATAAATCATCATGTTTGTTTCCTTCCTCATGACTTGATGCGGCATGCTGAAATTTGGTGATCCGGCTCAGCTTTTTGAGTACAGTAGCTTGGTTGTAGAGTAAAAGTCCAACATATCATAGATTTACCACAATTTGCTGTGGCTCATATATCTTGTGACAAATTTGCATCATATTTTAACGGATTATATCTGCTGACAATGACTTTATGAAGTTAATTCCTTCCTCCTTTATAGTCTGTCAGCATGCCATGAAGCTGTGTAAGTGGCGTCTTGACTGCTCAAATAATTACTGAGTTATCCATGTTCAAATTCCACTCAAAGATTTTATTGACAGTTTTGGCTTATTTTCAAGAGGTTGTATCTCAATATAATAACTCATTTTGTTTGACTAATAAAGGTTTGTGTCATTTTTAAGATCTTGCCTTTAAGAGCAAAGAAACTTAGTTTTTGGCTTTGCCAGTACCAGTTTTAAAGATTAGTATACCCATCGCCAGAGGGCCAGGCCCGATAGCCAGGTAAGTCCAGCCACAAGTGGGTTCCTTTGCCACAGGTTCCCAAGCTTGATTGTGGGCGTTCAACAGGTTTCCAAGCCTAAATTGGGTCTTTTTACGGTCCCCACAATGTTCCACTTTTTCACGTTCAGTTGTTGAAATGTGAGGCTGATAATGGCCACAGTTGCTTCTGATTTGTTATATTATTGACCCAAATCTTGTTGCTGATGAAAGTGGAATAACAGAAACTGTGTGTTATTCTGGAATCCAACAAATCCTGTCTATTTAGCCATTAGAATGAACATGCAGCTCCACTGGGACGCATAAAATTAACTAAGACGCCATTTTCTTCATTTCACGTTTCGAATACACAACCCACCGTTTTTCATCATAAATATAGGCATTGTTTTGTAACAAATGTTGATCAAATTGCATGAACGCACGTTCATTATTTAGATATTGCAAATTTTCAACCAAAACGGTCACATTTTAACAACTGTACCGATGGGAAGTGGAACATTATGGCTTGGAAACCAAACCCCAACCAACTTAGGCTTGGGAACTTGTTAGGCACCAACATTTAGGCTTGGGAACTTATTAAGCACCAACGTTTAGGCTTTGAAGCTTGTGGTAAAGAAACTCGCCTGCAGCTGGACTTGCCTGGCTATCAGGCGTAGTCCATTGGCGATGGAGACACCAATTTTTGAGAATGATAATAGCAAAGCTACCAAGGACCAACGCAGGATATGCAGAGCATATGCATTAGAAAAAACTATGTTTCTTTGCTCTTAGAGGGGAGGCCTCAAAAAATTAAACAGTTATTTTTCTGTCAAAGAGGACGAGTTCTCTTCAATGGTATCAAGAAAATTCAAATTCGAGATGTCCTTTTCGAGATACGGCCTCTTTAAAATGAAGCAAAATTAACGAATAACATTTTTGAATGGAATTTGAACACGGATAACTCAGTAATTATTAAAGCAGTGAATGCTCCACTTGCACAGCTTCATGACATGCTGACATACTATAAATGAGGAAAGAGTTAATTTCACAAAGTCATTCTGTTAGCAGATAGAAAACGCTGAAGTATGAAGCAATTTTGTTACGACAAATTGTGGTAAATTCGCCATATGCTGAGCTTTTACTCTAAAACTAAGCTGTTGTATCCAAAGGGCTGAGCCGCATCACCAAATTTCAGCATGGTAGTAAGAGCAGTAAGAAAACAAACTTGATGATTTATTCGTTATTGTCGCTACATGAAAAAACTGATGCCTGCAAAAACTTGGTTTCTGGTCCATATGTACATCAGGTAAAAATGTCATTAATATTGAAGAGGGTTGAGTGGGGACCATTTGGTGCACTTGACATGGAATAACCCTAAACAAATTTTTCTTACCGTACTCACTCAAACTGAGCAGTAATCTATGGCAGCACGGTAAACGATGTGAAACTGTAATAAAGACGGCGATAAATTAAATAATTTTATTGTAATGCAAGAAGTAGAACTTACATTCAATGAACCACGTGCTTTGGCGTAAGAAATCGTTTGTGTTTAGCACCAGAATGATCACCTATTCAATAGAAAAACAATTAACATCCAGCAAAGAAACTTGAGATGAGTTGCGATTGATATTTTCTATAAAAATAATGAATAATCTAAGCTAAAATTGTATCAATATAATAACTAATAGAAATTTGTTTATGAGCATTTCTACAGAAATAATTAGTCAAATATTAAAAAAAGAAATTTTTTGAAATAGGGCTCTACCTGCGATTAAAAAAATTTTTTTACTGACCCCCCGACGTCATAGCTGAAGGACCAATAGGATTCGGAGAAACGAATTAATGAATTAACATTACGTTATTTTTCTTATTGCTCTTATAGGCCATTTTGATGTCTTGTATATTATAAAATTACTATAATTGTTTAATTTCATTTAGAATACAAATATTTAATACAATAAAAATATAAGCTACTGTAATGCATCCCTAGATGGCGCGGTAGGTAAATTGAACAGCGAATTCTCAAATATTTGAATTGAGATATATGTTACGTGGAAGAATAGAATTTCGCTTAAAGTGTGCTAAACTACTAATTATATCTTAATTAAAGATTTAAGTAGAGATAATATCATTGGTCATTTACACGAATATAAAGGCATTTTGTATTATCAAAGAGAATAAGATCATATTTAAAGTTATATTGAAAACGAACACAATCATTTACTATTTGTAACGTTGTAGCTTATTTAGAAAAGAACTAGGATCATTAATTAATTTTGTAAATGAATGGAAATTTCATATATACAAAGACGTGATATGCACGCCGCACGTTTTTGTGGCGAAAACGTGAAGCTGAAAACATTTGAATTTCAAATAAAATGGCGCAGAAATGCTAAACCCAAAATTGTATAATAGTTATCAATTTAGAACACGCAAAATTATTAAATGCTAAGCATTTCATTATAAAAAATACGGCAGATATAAAATACAAAGTATCATAATAACAATTTCAGACTAAATTGGCAAACTATGTGAATAATTATTATATTATAAACACTTATAGTTCAACTGTTCAATTACTCACGGCTATGCACTATTTTCTTAGCTAGATGTTTCTTGTTAACAACACCATAGCCTTCTCGATAAATTATGTAATAAGCTCTTATATCACACTTGAAAAATCAAATGTAGAAGCACGAATGATGTATTCATCTCGGATATCAGACTATAAATGCGCAGAATTTGTAAATTTAAGAAAAAACGGGTAGAAGGGTGGTCGGCCAATAAGATTCAAGTTGTGTTAATAGGTTTTTACGCAAAAAATTGGAACGAATGTATTTGTATCCTATCTACGAGATTTTACATATACCTAGGGTGCTATGTTATTTTGCACTTAATGATGCATTCAAGAGAGGTCCTCTAGTTATAAGAAAATCTATATTTCATCCGTACAATTTGCAAATTAATGTTACATCGTGTCTTATTTGGGCTGCTTAAACCGATTTATCGCTAAGCAAGGTATTTAGCAAAATTAAAATGCTAATATCTTACGCCTTGATAGCGGTCATTTAAGTAATTCGTTATATGACAATGATAGATGCTCTATCAACAAAGGTAAGTTACTTCTTGCGTTGGTAATTTCGTATAGAGCTCCCGAAGGTCAGGAAATTGCAATCTATCATTTAATTTAATATCAACTTTATTATGACGTACTATAAGAATTTTGCTGTTCAATTTTGAATATTCAATATCTGGGTCTATATTAAATTCCCAGGAGCTCTTTTAGCTTATCGAATCAATATTTTTGTTCTGATACGCCAAACGCGCATTTCAAGGAAGGAAATTGGGTTTTGGGTAAATAAAAAAAAAACAGAAAGAACACCTCCAAAATGAAGACAACTCTGTATTTGATATTTATTCATATTAACTCACAGTGTTTCGATATTAGTGTATTTATTTGTATATAATATAATGGGTGATAGAGGGCGAAAGTATTGGAAAGGATACAATAATATAGTGGTGTGCAATAGAATTTCTGGATGTGTGAGTGTAGGTGTATTTTTGCATGTGTTTATATGAACCTGTGTAATTCATCATGTGCTTTCTTTTTATACGTTGTGGTCGTTTTTTTTTCACTATCTAGTAGTATATCACATCTTTATATTGTTGAAGATAACATATTTTTCCTTATTTACAAAGAACGCGAATAAATATACGCCCTGTATATTTATGCATGTATTTTTTTCTCTATTCATCACTACACAACATGTATATTTTATATAGATATAATACCGAGTGCAACTGTTAGAATAAATCGAGTGTGCTCCTTTAAAACTGGCTTTAAATGCAGAACTTAGCGGGTTAGAATAGATAATATGAAAGATTCTAGTGCAATTTACCTTAAATGCCTTTTATTATTCTTGCTATATTAAAAGTAAATCGAGTGCTGTTGTGGGAGGATGCAACACTCTGTATACTTGAGAATATTTTAAAATTGTGCGCTGTACAAAGCCCAATCAGTTCTACATTTAAACTTTATATTCCATATATTCGAGACGGTAGTTTTAAAGGAAGACCTTTGGCTTACTCCAACGAGCACAACCGGTAATACTCTAACATCCATATTTATATAGAGCGTTTTTTGTGTATAATTCTACTTTTTTTAATTTTTTTTTGGATTTCGCGTCTTTTATGTTTGCGCGTGCCTCTTTCTTTGATAAAAGGATATTGTTTTTTTTTGCTTTTGCATTTCTTTTGTATTATGTATAGTAAGAATTATAATTATTATCATTATTATTATTATTACAGCTATGACTAGTGAAAACAAGTAGCTTCATCTCAACAATTTTTTCTTTTTTCACTACTTTTTTTATATTTACTTACTACTTTACCTTTAATCAATTCATTACCATTATACAACACTAATATTAACTAATTTTAAGAAATGAGCCAATGACCTTAAAAAATAAATTACTATATACAAGAGTGTCTTATTACATATAGGCTGAATTAATGACGCCCAGTGTTGAGATAGAAGAAAATATTCGAGATACAAAATATTTGGAAGCTCATTTACCTTTTTTTTTGTTTTGATATGTACTCTTCCATAGAACTTAAAAACCAGCATCGTTCCAACGACTCAAAACAATTACATCTGTAATTCATTTGTTCAAGGTTTTTACCGGCCTTTATTGTTGATGCAACGTTTAATACAAACTTGAACGAGATATCCTCTGGCATGGTGTTTCTTCAATATAATCTTAATTGTAATTTTTCGTTTGTATGAAAAAGCCCAGGGAGCAATAGTTTTAATATCTATCCTACAGCAGCAGCAGCCTGAAGAAAACCTCAAGATATACATTGTAAGCTTGTGCGAAACGTTGCGTTTAAGATTGTAGGAGCTGTAAATTGAAAAATATCTTTTAGCTGAAATATTTTCAGTCTATCCTAAGCAAAAAAAATCCAAAATGTAATAAGACATCCTGTATATATTTATAATATATGTATACATATGACTAAAATTGTTTCTTTTATTATTTTATTGATTGTGTAAGAAATGCGCGTAATAACAAAATAACGATTTATTTCTTTCATCTTTTATTATTTTTTCTTTTTTTTTAATAGAAACATCACATATTGCAGTAAAAGTCTGTGAGGTCTTTACGATATAGTACTATATATTGGTCTCTCATTTTTTTTTCTCAAAAAAATTAGATATAATTTTTTTTGCTTGCTGAAGAACAGGAAGAAATGCACCGATAGAATTTTAAAATTTGCAGTATGCTGTGATTGTTCATAAACGATTTTTAATACTTTTTCGAGTGTGTTTAATATAGTTTATTTTATTTAATTCTTTTTTTGTTAGGCCGTTAACCGTATCTTAGCCCAAGTTATTGTCATATCGCTGTCGCTATAGTTTTGGCTAAGGCCGCCTTTTTTTATTTTATTTTAAATTACCTATTTTGTCTGCAGTATTTTCTTTATTTTTTTTCCCGTTTTTCACAGTTAAATTTAAAACATCAATCTCTTTTTTTAAATATAACTACATTGTGCGTTCATACTAAATGTTTGTATTTTTTGTATGCATAGGGAGACAGATATAGGGAGGGTCGATACACGGGAAAGATAGGAACGGTTACACGAGGGAGGGGATCCTTTAGGCCGTTTTGAATGACTAGCGTGTCCTATTAGCCATGCTGCCCATTACCATCAACTCCGTCTCCATCTGGACCCAGTTGCTGAGCTAAGGTCTTGTATTGAGTTGAGTTTACAAAACGGGGGTAACTATCCCTATGCATCAATGTGTAGATTTGTAGCTGAGCTTCATCGAAAGTGTGGGGAGTTGGCTCCACCATATTGCGATTTACGATCTCACGAACTCGAGAATCCAAAGATACCTTAATTCAAAAATAGAATGATTAATAAATAAAATTGGAAGGCAATTCTAACGAAACACACCTCTTTTGGTGATAGAATAGAGATATATTCCTCGTATATGACACGTGCTTTTTCCTCAATGGTTTCGGGACTAGTCTCGCGTTTTAGATCTTCGCATGCCATCCAAAATAGAATATTTTCTTCGGAATATTCACACCGCAAAAAGTCCCTGAATACTCTCCTCCCAGCTGGAAACAAAGAAAAATGCATTTTTCTTCGAATGACTGCTCTAATTTCATTGAAGTGAAAACAGAAAACTAAAAAATCTAATCCCTATTATCTTGGTCTTACTTCGAAACTTATTGATTTTTATATATTTAAAAAAAATGATTTGTTAGTATCAAGATGGCTGTGTATGGAAAAATGTGAGTGTCAAAAAAACGAAAAAAATAAAATTCTTACATTACATAACATTCAGGATTAAAACTTTCGTTTGTTTTATTTCTAAAAACACAAAGCTCCAGTACCTGGACTTCTCATTAGTCTATCAAAGGATCTACCCCAACTCCGTATTTCTTCCAAAGTCGGACTGCAAAGCAAAACAGTTACGATGTTATTTCGAAAAAGCGATATTTTATTTTTTTAATTATTATTTTGTTTTTAATGATCTTACGGTGGCTCGTTATCGTGGCTCAATGGATCTGGGTTGTTTGCGCCCTTAGCTTGTCCCGCTTCTTCAGTTCCTTTACCAGGAGTTGAACTACAAGGAGAGAGATTGCAATAGCTTCATTCAATTTCTAAGTGTCTTAATTATTGATTGTGTATTTTTCGAAGCAGTTATTGCGTGCCAATTTAAAGAATAATACGCAAAACTCTCCCTAATCAGTAGAATTTTCTTCAAATTCAAAGTATAAATCTTATGTTGTATTCTTCAGCATACAGGAAGATAATTTGTTAATTCTTGAGTATTTTTTTGTTTTTAAGTTGTTCCATATCTAACAGATATTTCGCCTTGAAAACTTTTTGGTTTGATAAAAGTACGTAAAATAAATTACATTCCCGTTATTTATAAATTGTAGATTTTTCATTTCAGTTATGTTTTATTATACCGTTACCATTTGGTTAGATGTCTGCGTTTCAAGAGGTAGCGTTTCGTCTAAAAAAATCGCACAAACACGGTACTTGAAGCGAGCAATAAATAATACTTTAGCGGCTGATTCGGTATGAATTTGTATTTAATCTCGCTCGAATGAATAAGTTTGGAAACATCGCGCTTTTTTCGTGATATGAACAGAACTCGTAAATCGCAAAGGAATATAAAGGGAATTTCGTTCTTTTTGCGAAGTTAATCGCCTTGTACGCACAGTGAATATTCCCCGATAACTACCTACTCACCTACCTCAAGAAATAACAAGCGACATATTTTTTTGATAAAGAAAAAATCCGAATGTATAAACGAAATGTTCAAGGTGATAAATAATTACGTCCTTTTCAAGGTTAGTCTTAGTTCTTTTATAACAGGTAAGCTTGCAAAAGGAAAATCGAAAAGATTTTCTTTAAAGCTCCCTATTAATTTCAGTCACCCAACACGCACAGAAAAAAACTCGTATAAAAATAATTATCATTTAAGGAGTTTTTTTTTTGAGATAAAAAAAAAACGCGCGAGAAAGCGTTTTTCTCTTAGCAACCGAGCTGTTGATTGAAACTCCCATTATGTGGAATAATATGCAAGAAATTATAATCAAAGTTTCCTTCGGAGGAGATTCTATTAAATTTCAACAGATTAATTTATTTCAGCATCTCAAAATTAATTAAACTGTAATTTGATCCCAATCATTTATTTTCTAGGGCTTATACTAACTAATCAATACTAGGCTTCACTTGGATTTGTATCACGTTCCGAAATTTTAAAGTATCACAAAGAAAATTCCTTTAATTATTAACATCTTTTTTAAGTACTTAAATTTATACCAAAAAGAACGATGAAACATTTCCAGATCAAATTTGATACAACCATGCAAAAATCTCCCAGAAATTCTCAAAATCTAATTTAAAATAAAAAAAAAGCACTTACCAAGCGCAACTGCAGCAACAGCACCAACACAAACAGCATGGTTTCTGTCGCAGCGGTCCTGTTGCAGTTGCTGAAGTCGGAGTTTCCTTCGAATTTGGCGATGTAGTTAAGCTAGTAGCACTTGAACCTCTTAAGCGGCAACTACTAGTTGCGGCCCTATTTTCTCCCACTCTTTCCGTGACACCGCAGGACATCTGAAGAAAGAAAACGGAAAAAATTTGTGAGAATTCGCGAAAGTGTCACTTTCTACTATATTCGCGAAGAATTGTTAAAGAATTATTAAAATGACTAAAATTCTTCGATAAAACTAAAGTTAGTACCGCTCACATCATTTTTACGTTGTTGATCATCCATATCTGGATGGCTAATGCCACACTGTGAAGACGCTCCTCTAAGGAGATGCACTTTGGTGTAATTCCGCGCAAAAATGAATGGCCTAGACGGTCTACACTCACTTTTTAAGAGAGCGCGAAACGTGAAACGAGAGGGGTGACACTACGCTTGCGCACAAGTTAAATTTTGAACACAACCATGCGTATTAATCAATTTGAAACTTCCCGCGAATTTTTCGGTCGAATATTACTGACAAAGGTAATGCATTTTAGTTGAAAATAGACGACACTCCCTCCGTTTTACGAGGAGATACGCCCCTTCACACTAAGAACATAAACTCCTCCTTTTTCAGGATTTTCATCCCCTTTCACAGAACTTTCTTTTTTTGATATTGATATGAGAGCACGATGAAAAAAACGGGATATTCGGTGACATAATTAAAAAGTGCTGTATTAAAAAATTTCCATCTCGTACCTTTGCACGTTGTGACCATAAAGAGATGAAAAGAAATTGAACAAATACTAAATAAAAAGGAGCGCATTTCTTTCGTATGTAATATATTTTTATGTTTCGGATTTTCAGAAGGTACAAAGGAAAAAGAAATATATGGATGAAGGTAAGATGTTAAGCTGTAATAAAGAAAAAATAAATTTGGTGAAGGGAATGTGATATTTTCGACCTGAAATAATTTTTACAAAACGAAAACGAAAAAAAAAAAAAACAGTTAATTTATACATGAAAATGAAGATTTTCGCGAGGGAATTGTATTTTTCCACATTAAAACATACAAAAACTTATGTACAGGTCCAAACGAGGAAGGACATAATTTGAATTTCAAAAATTTAAAGAGGAAATAGGAAAAAAAAGTACGTGTGTATAAATTTGTAGTACACGCAAAAAAAGAGGAAAGTTATTATGCAATAACAACCTGCTTGGTATTCTTAATTAGTTGCTATCTTTTCTTTAATATGTGAATTTCGCGGTATATACAGATAATTTATATGATGGAATTATGTACAACTTTAATATAAAAAAAAGGGTTAGGAGTGGTTTTCCTAACATGACATATATACTTTTTTAGCAAATAATTTTTAGTTAATTTTTGGAAAATATGTCATCTTAACTGTTTTTTGATATTTCTCATAATTTTCGAGATATTAACGCAAATAGCTGCTTTGCGTTTAGGATGCCATATACCCTAAAAACGGGCAACTGGGCATCTAAAAAAATTAATGTTTTTCGTGCACTATATGAGTCTACGAAGTATAATTTTTTTTTTTAATTTTTGGGTTACCTATGTTCCCTTGTTCCCTTAACTTTAAAACGTAGTTTCTTTAGAATCCCATCGATTCTTTGTTTATTTCATATCCAACGTATAATTAATTAATAATGTATTATTATTTATTATATATGAATCGTTTCGAAAACATATTGATTAATATTGACACAACATTTTTTTTATGTAGTAAATATTATAATTAAAATCTAACGATTACCTCGATTTCTACTGTTGAAGGGCATCTTTTTTTTAATATAACGATAATGTGTTAGAAAATTATAGACTTACAAGTTAGAAAAATCCCGAAAGAAGGCTACTCAATGATAAATAAATTTTACGAAGAGAATGTGATATTTTTTGATCATGAAAATAAAGATTGTCCCGAGAAAATTTGTAAATTTCCACAATAAAATACATAAAAACTCATGTACCTGTTGAAATGAAGAAGGGCATAATTTGAATTTCAAAAATTTTAAAGAGGAAATAGAAAAGAATTGGCATGTATCCAAATAAATTTGTATTAAACATAAAAAAGAGAGGAAAAGAGGAATAAGGTAAATGAATATGGAGGTGAGAAAAAAACATTTTCTAAAATAATCCCGACATTGAAAATGTAGCACGCGTTGACATTGAATAAAATTCACATTAACTTTTTCTTTTTCTTGTAATAGGTGCTACCGCAAATATTCAAAGCGAGCTCTTTCATCGAAGAGGAGGCACGTTTCAAAAACAAAAATCAGAGTTTGAGACCGCGAACATAATTTTGATTCAAGGAGGAGAATATGAGTCAGTTATTGGGCTTGTCCGCGTTTCGAGGGGGTACACTTCGGAAAATGTTGTGTAAGGTTTTTTCCAGCCCTACATCTCTTTCGCCTTTCAATATACAAAGAAAAACACGTGTGTTTTTTAAAATCATGTCGACTTTGATGCTCTTATCAAAATAAAGAGGGAGCTTAAACGAAGAAATGTTATGCTTAGCGTTCGGACTTGTTGACTTTTCGATAAAAAACGAGAAAACATATAACGCATAACAATTGTTTTGGAAGCCTTCAGAGCAACGGAAAAGGGTAAATATTGACGAGATGAGGATTTTAAGAAAAGATTACATATGTATATGTCAGGATGCGAGCTGCTCTGGTAAACATCCGAGCATGATTATTGAAAAACAAAACAAACATACACTCTGACCTTAAAAGAGAAGAGATTTCAGATTGACCTATGCCATTAAATAGAATCCTGGACCTCCTAAGGACAAAATTGTAATTCTTATATAGGAATTAGATCGTATCCTAGAATATTTAATCAATAATAGATGTGTCAAATGCATCATTTTTTCGATTTTGTAACTTCTAATTTAAAAAAATATTACATATACGTGACGCTTCAGAATGAAAGAGAAATATTTCGGGGTTCATATTTAAAAGAATATTTACGAGAGAAACAATACCGGGATACATTTTTAATTATGCTACTGTTAAAACTAATTCAATTGCAAATAAGCTAGAAGGCCCATCGAAGCTGTACATTTTCGTAAGTATTTTTTAAATAAAAAAATATAATAACTAAAGCTTGTGCTATCAAAGGAATAGCATGATACAGATGCATTTTTATATAAATGCGTGAAAACTTCTGCGGGACTGTTAAGAGAGATGTAACTGAAGCTAAATACAATGGAACGTCGAAAATGTAAAATTTTGTTGTTTAGACTTGCCAAAGTTTTTTTATTTTTTTTATTTTTCAAAAACAAGGTAAAACAACACTTAGTTTAGTAAAGTAAGTAAAACGGGGCACACGTTGGGAAATTTCGCGAGTGTAGGTGTCATTTGAATTTTGAATATTTATTTTGTCTATTTAAGTGTAAATAATTTCGTGAATAATTTATCGAGAAACTTCTTAATCTTAAAGTTGAATAGATTGAATATTAATTTATATTTTGATTAAATTATTCTGTTTTGTTAAAGGGAACGAGCAAATAGAATCTGTTTTTATAGCGGGATATTTTTAAATCAGACATTTATAGGTGCAAAAATCAATTTCGCCAATCTAAGGTTTCACTACTCGACGCATATAGGTGTGTATCGTATATAGTACTACAGGTCGGATAATGACTTCCATTCCTCGTCGTATTCTCTTTCATTTCGCCTTTTTTTCCAGGTATAGAGAAGAGTATAACCCCGAGAATTTCCTATATAGTTGTACTGCTACGCGTCGTCTCGTCTTATTGAATTATTACGTTTAAAAGGAAGCAAAATGAATGGCACCTCTTCTCTTATTCTCCCCTTTTGCATAAAGTGAGATGGCGAATTCATTCATTGTAACGCGATATTCTTGCCCATGCCGATGAAGTGTTTGTTTGATACACGAAGTAATATCCCTTCTTCCGAAACGAGAGCAAAAAAAGACCTAAGGGGCGTAATTTGATTTATTTATTCGAATGGAAATTGGTATTAAATTTTACAATTTTCGGATATGGAAACATATAACGAGGTGAAGTTAAATTGGAACTTTTCGCATTTATCGAAGCATACATATTATTGCGCTTAGCAACACCCTCTCTGCTTCTTGCTCAGAAAGGTTCCTTGTTTCCCGTCTACCCTCCACGTCTTACATATTTTGTGTTAAGAAGAGAAGGTGATTCAAATTATTTGGGCGGAATGAAATAAGCAAGTTTGTGCTTGGTTGTCAGATCCACTTCCTCGCCTATCTGTGTGGTGTGGAAATTGATAACAAGGAATTAGTTAGAGGAATCAATGTGAAATGGACGTCTTATTCTATCTCTATACTTGGTCAACAGTACTTGGAGATTTGACACCCAAAATCAAATTAATAACTTTGCATTAAAACAGAAAAAAATATTTTGGTTGGAAAATGTGATTTCTTAGATATTTATGGATTTGGATGTGAAAATGTACATATACTAAAGCAAGAAGAATAGAAACCGGTAAGAACTAACACGTGGTTCTGTTATCGGCACGATGACCAAAATTAAGAAAAAAATTAAATTTCAATCAACATTTGGTTTGATTCCAGAGCGTCATAAACGAGTTACAAATAAATATCCAAGCCTCTAGATTTGGACGTTAGGAGCATTCGGAGCAAAGTGTATCTTGTATCCCTTTTTTATCGAAAGCTCAACAAGTCGGAGCGGTAGGCTTAACATTCCTTCGTTTAAGCTCGTTGTTTATTTTAATAAGAGCATCAGAGTCGACTTGATTTTGGAAAACGCACGTGCTTCTGTTTGTATATTAGAAGGGCGAGATAGATGTGAGACGGGAAAAAGGGGTCTTACGCAACATTTTCCGAAGTGCTCCCTCGAAAGGTGGGTAAAGAGAACAATCTCGACTTCTGCCGCCCAAAAACTCATATTTTCCCACTTGAAAACCCCACACCTGAAAATTATGTCCATTCTCTCAGACTCTGAACTTTTTATTGAAACGTGCCTCCTCTACGATGAATAAGCTCGCTCTGAATATTAGGAAAAAAAGAAAAAATAATAATGTGAATTTGATTCAAGGTCGGCGCGTGCTGCATTTTCAATGTCGAGATTTTTTACAAGGTTATTTAAGAAAATGTTTTCCTCGCCTGTATACTGATTTACCTCTTCCTCGTTTTGACACGTACAAGTTTTTATATGCTTCAATGTGGAAAATTAAAATTCTCCCGTGAACATCTTTATTTTCATGTATAAACTAACCGCTTTTTTCTATTATTTCAAGAAAAAAGAAAAACTCCCTAACTTGAAGTCCATAATGTTTTAACACACTGTAGCTAAAGTAGTTTAGTAAAAAAAAGTGTCAAAATTAATACTCGAAAGTTGTAGGCCCACGGGTAACCCGTAAATTAAAAAAAAAATCGAACTTTGTGAGTTTGTAGACTCATACAGCGCAAGAAAAACGTTCATTCTTTTTAGATGCCCAGTTGCTCGGTTTTAGGATGTATGGCGTCTTAAACGCTTGTGTTAATATCTCCGAAGTTATAAGAAATATTAAAAAATAATGGAGATAATGTTTTATCTGTTTCGAACATACTATATCATAGTACCGGTGGAGGTATTCCTCCAGCCACTAGACTTTCTCTGGAATTTTTTTTCCAAAAATCAACATTTCTATTTGCTAGAAAAGTATGTAATGAGGACTTTTAAATGTTTTTTTTTAAATATTAAATTTTTTATGTGTTAAAGAATATGGAAGTTATGCAGAATTCGATAATATAAATTAAATCTATGACGAAATTCAACATATTAAGGAAAAGATACTCACTAATTAAGAATACCAAGCAGATTGTTATTGCATAATAACTTTATTAAGAACAAGGGAGTTTACTGCTTCCTTACAACTAAATGAAAAGTAAATATCATGTTTTATATCTTTGCAGGTTAATCAAATAACAATACTTTAATATAAACGTACTTTGTTGTCGGAATCTAAATAGTGTCTGATTACAACAATTATAAACGAAATTTTACCATAGATGTACTAAAATATAACTCGTATTAATGATATTAAAAACATAGATTAGATAATACATGATAGACTGTAATAAAATAAAAATAAACATACTATACAAATTGTTTAAGTGTTTTTCACTATTTCTCCATAATTTCAGAAATATTAGAGGGAATAGTGAGCGGTTGCTACACCCAAAAACGGGTTGTTGGTCACCTAAAAAAATATCGTTGTTCTTACTCTATGTCAGTCTACAAACCCACAATTCTCGAAGGGGGTGATCAAGATGGACTTTGAAAAAAAAAGATTGCGAGTTGCCGAGTTTGTTTTAAAATTCACCATTACCATTTTCGAGACAAAGACTATACGAAAACGATACGTACTCATTAATTTATTTATTCCGCGTTATAGAGTAAATAAATCAACGTCGAGAATTTGACGGTTTAAAAAGTTTAATGCGTACAAGTTGAATTACCTTTCGCCATTTTATTTTATGATAATTTTCATCTCGAATGCGTACTTCTAAGGTTCGGAAAGCACGCACACAATTCAATTAGTGTCAAGATGAACGCAAAAGTGGTTCGAATTTTGTTTAGTAACTAACCAGCTTGTCATGGAAAAACTTACTTTCCCTCCGTTGTGTGTATTACCCTCGTAATGCCCTCTAGGCGGTTTTTAAATCGAAAAATTTCGACGTAGGTACTAAAAGTTTTCATGGTTTTTAACCCCGTGGCAATGTTGAATTGTTCGCGAGATATTACAACACTCCGAACATATAATTATTATTCAAAGGAGACAATTTTATCGTCACTCTAATACTTATATTGATAATGAGGGTTTGCTTTTTCAGTATTAATTAAAGTAACTTACCCTTTGAAGACTGTTAGATATATGCATTAGTTTCTGAATATATACATAGATTAAACCGTGAAAGTGGTAATTATCTCCTGTGATATTTAGGGGTCTGTTTACATTTGAATAAAACATTTTGGAGGGAACGGACGCATATTTATGTAGTAGCTCTTGCTTGTATGGTTATTGCTATTATGAAGATTATAATTACCTTGTAACAAGGAACATCTTGTTGGGAATAGGTTAGTTTTCGGGGTCGTCTCTTGGTCGATTTACTTCAAACATTATATCCTAATTACTAAGTCATAGACAACAACAAATTACAAACCCGAGACGGGGAAACTCGCCGTTGATGATGATGAACTAACGAAGGTGAGAGATTATTCCGACGGCCCTCGTATATCATTTAAAAATAACATGGATTTACTTACTTTAAACTGTAAACAGATAAATCGATTCGATATCATAAATCTTTTATTTACTATCGTAAGGAGCTTGGAGAAAATTTTGACCTAATTCTGTCGATGTGATGGTATGCGTTTTAAAAACAAAAATAAAACTTAATAAACAATGTCAAAGACACATTCTAGCTTTTAGGTGTGTATGTTTGAGTTTACATTTCTGTAAGCTTAGTAATGCTAGGCAATAGCCCAGGTTCGTAGTTTTATATCCACTACTTCTAAATTTGTAGTAATGACATCATCACTGTGTACATTTTCAAACATCTATGAATGAATTTCCAATCTGATAATTATGAGGTAACTATCAAAATGTGAACAGTTACCTCAACTTGGACTTTCTTAGAGCAGAGCCTAGAAAATCCCATGGCAAGCACATGGAATTTATTTTTAATCATCAAAGCCCTCTGAAGGTCAATTCTTATGGGTAATTATTTTTTTCTAGTTTACTAATGCCTTACCAAATATACTAGTGACAAGAACGAGTTCAGTGTTTATTAATGTTAAAAGCTTGCTGTTGATATTGATCATCATGTGTTGGGTGCCATTGGTATGGTCGATTTAAAATGTCAATTGTAATTTATTAACTACATTTAATTATAAATACAGTTAACAATTCACCTGCATACTTGCTTCCTTCTTTTCGAAATTAAGATAAAACAGACTTTTGCTTTTCTAGAAATATTCATTAAAAAAAATTGTAAATCTATGAAATTTAATTTATGGATACAATTTAAATTCTATTCGAAGTTAGCACAATTTTTTTTCAGACGAATTGTAACGCTGTTCTTTTTATTTGCTAACATTTTGTGTAACATCTAAGGTGCGCATTTCCTTAATAAATTAATTTAGAACGTTTTTTCATAAAATTTGAATTTAACTATCTTTCAGTATATTTGTTTACCGCTGAAAAAATTTAGTACGCCATGGTTTAAATAAATCTATTCGTTTTATGCTGAGCTCCAATCAAAATTTGTCCCCTTTTATTATTTATAAATGCTTGTTGATAGCTCCGAGTGCATGTCGGAAAGTGAGGGCTACTTGGAGTAGATATTAAAAAAAGGTAACATTTATACATCAATTTTAATGAATTTGAACAAAAATTTATAGTATTTCGACGCAGCACTCTATATTTTTAAACGAAAAACTTATCTGCTTAATTTCATATTTAATTTCTTTAAAAAATGATACATTTAGAAAGAAAGAAATGCTTACAAAAAAAATTTTAGAATAAGATTCTAGAAACATATACAGGATGTTAAAACTAAACGTATTCCGGATTCGGACGCGGTAGATGTTTAACTTTAATTGACTCTGAACCGTGGAAGCCTTCGTTATTATATACAGGTGGTCCGTCAAAAAAATTAAAGAACGTGGTATATTACCGAAGAAGAAATACTCAGCTAGTGTGACGCTCTTAGAATATCGGCTATTAAAGAAACAATAACATTTCCTAAGATTCTCAAATGTAATAATATACAATGTCCAATTTAAAAGAACTTTAACGAAAATTGAATTTTTTATTTGAACACTTCTCCAAATTGCTCAGAAAATAATTATTTTCCGCCCAAGCACTAAGTGGGCACGCTGTATATGTTATGTAGATTGTTAAAGAATCTCCATATCTACAGAATAGACAATAACAATATTGACATATGATATCATGTAGTGTATATGAAAATATTTGCCTTGTACACTTACATTTTGTAATAAAAAACACAGGCAGTGTTGTTATAATCGTCGTATAAAGTGCACCTGACTTTTATTAGCCACCTTTTTGATACAGTTTCGTGAAAATATGTAATTTGGGAATTTTGATAAATGGCATGCTAATACTTGAGAAACATTCTCTTAAAAGACAATTGAATATTAAAAAATACAGCTCGATCCATGTACAACGATGTTAAACTTGAGGGGGACAATTACCTAGCATGGAAAATATTTTTTCATATTAACATGTTATCATTTTTTTGTGATAGATATATAGGATTTTTACATAATAATATTCAAAGCTCTGTGTATTTTTATCGTGTAAGAGGTTGATTATATACTCAAACAATATAATCATATTACAAATTTGTACTCTGTACCTACCAGGCTCTAGTAATCGATGTACATTACGTAATAATGTTCTACCAGATTAATATTTTCGCATGTAATAATTTTAACTGTTTTCATTACGCCTTTTTTTTCCCGTTGGCAGCAACTTTATTAAATTATCAAAATCGAGATAAGTTAAATCTAGAATTAATTATGTCAAAATTAAAAATAGGAAACCTATACACTCTGCCACACTATTATTTTTCATGTCATGAGATAAAAGGAAAACGGTGGACGTATAAAATAAAAGTTATACGTATAATAAAATTTTTTAATGTTATAATTTCACGTTTTTTTTTTATCAATGTTACATGACCTTGAAGCAATTCCGGAAAGAGTTAATTTTTTCTCCTGTTTCTACAGATAACAATAATTAATGTGGTATATTAATCATAATAATGTTCATAAAATTATATTGGATGTGGTGAATGACCCGGCTCTATTTTAAACAAAGAAATTCTATCTAGAAATGACCTAATCAAAAGGGGCCTTATTGTTGAAGTTTTCGAAAATATTCCAACAATTCAGATATTTTGTGTACAAAACATTACGTTTTTGAGCAGCTCCTTCCCGTTGAGAATTTACTATTACACGCCGTGACTCATTCACTGGCTTGCTCTTGTTATGTATTATTTGTGTACCTATGTACTTTTGGGTTAATGTATAGCTAACATAAAGTATCCAAGATTGTTGTTGCAACACGTACATACACTTACACCGCTTGCATCGTTAAAATATCCCATTGTATTTTTGTTACTATGGAAATTAAATGATTCTAAATGGGATGATGCATTTATTGAGTAAAATAGGTCAGATTCGGCTCGAACACTGTAAAGGAAACGTTTCTTGTTTCGCTACTTGTTGCAATTCAGTTATATGTAGACGTGTGTTAACTTCTTTATTGAGAAATCAATATTTTAGGTTTTGGGGGGTGGTTTGTAAGATTTTCGTGCCGCAAAACGAAACTCTAAAACGATATTGTTGCAAATGTACTTTAATTGATCTCTGAAGACGATAACTTCAAAGAAGAAACGTTGAAAACAATTGCTCTATCTTATCTAGCGTTTCTTTTCGCGTTTTTGAATGAATTATATAGGATTGTTGTTATTTTTACACAGAAATGAACAGCAAAATACTATTTGGTCAAAAGCCGCAACTTGTTCGAGTTGATTGTGATTATCATTTGAAATACTGTTAAAGTAGTTAATGTGGTAGCTGCGTTTATAATTTAAATTTAAATAGAAACAAACAGTGGCAATAATTTGTAAATTGAAATATGAAAACGTATACTATTGATCCTGAAAAGATAGTAGTAAACGAGTTGCAGCTTTGACGTCAGTGTATATACATCTGTACATACCTTTATCAATGGCCATGAAGATAATGTGCGGCACATGTGCTTTATACATCTTAGGTATATTCCATACCCTCTAGTAGGAAGAAGTACGGTAGGGTCGATCACGGCATACCATATCTTGTCGTCTTCGCGAATGGGCAAAAAGGCAAAAAGAAGCTTTTGCCCTTTCTTTGGAATTCTTTGGGACCCCAATGTGAATGGTAGTGATGATAATTCGACAGACTTTTTTTGTATTTATTTATTTAACGGTTATTATTGCTGTTTCGAATTTGTCTGTGTTTGTTTTTATGTTATGTGTGTGTGGCTGTGTATATGCTCTCGAGAAAACACTAAACAACACAACTACAACACCTCACCTGCATCATCCTAACAGTATGATTTACCATAATAATTTTAGAACATCCTCTCTCAAATAGTTTACCGTTTATAAGTTTCTGTTTGTGTTTGTATCGTGATGGCCATTATTTTTCGTGCTTGTTTTCTTTTTGTTCGCCTCTCTGAGTTGTACTTAAAATCGTAAAAACGATGTTATCGTGTGTCAAGTATGCAGATGATGGGCAACGGTTTAGTTCGTGTGCGTAAATGTTGTGTGATATAGTTCGCGATCTTTTTTTTTTTGAAAACGCGGATCGGTTAAAAGCAGAGGCGACTGCTGTGGCCGAGATTAGCGCGTCTGTGTACGGTAAGCGCGCGCATTTTACAGCGCCGACGCCCAGGCGTCTATTCCTGCGTCGTTTGTATGCCGAAATCCTCTCCCACCACCACCACCCCCGCGATTCGTTGCGCCCGCCAGCGTTAACCCACCTGATATCGTGAATGGCGTTCGGCCTTCTCTATATAACATATATAGTTCTACAGTCTTTTTCATATCTATTGAGCACGCCACGCGCTATATCGCCCTTAGATCGAAAATTGTTAGAAAAAAATTATAAAAATTGAAATAATATTAATATTGGTTATTGCTTCTTTGGTAGCAGTATAAAACTAAACCATGGCTTTGTTGCTCAAGAAAAATTTCTACGTATAATGCCGGGGTTTATCAACCATGTGTGTACGTGTCCACATTTTGATTCTTACCATTGGTATTTCTGTTATTATAAAACATAGAGCAACGATTAAATCGGGAATGTTTAACAGAATTCAATACTCGCTACAAATCTCAAATTTACCTTGACTTCTTTAAATTTTAAGATATTTTCAAAAATCCAAAATTTGGAAATTTCAACATTTTAAGCTTCTTAAGTTTTATAATGTTCAGATATTTGCTGAAGACAAATTTTCTATTAACGTAAAAATTAATACAGCATATGCGATAGTAAGGCTCATCAGTACACCTGGAAAGTGGTAGCTGCAATTGAAATTGTCGTATATATACATAGAAATAAAAACAAAAGAATAAAACTCTTCTTTTGCTCGAATCAACCATTTTTATACACGTTTCGATGGGCTTGCCATCCCTTTCAAAAGAAAAACTGTAATTTTAATTGTTATTCCTTTATCATGATTCATGATTATTCGATTTATATACACTACCCTCCTCTGAAGTTTGGCCAATGGAAAAAGATTTACAGTGCCTTAATTTAATAAGTTCTATTGCATTCAACCATCATAATTTTAATATATATTTGTTGTTAAACACAGATGAAAAATATAATTACAATACACTAAGAAAATGAATCGAAAAGATGCCGCAAGTTGTTCAAATACAAAAATATTTAAGAATTTCCTTAATAACAAATAATAAAAAATTAATTTTGCCTTAGATTTTTAGATATCAGTTGCCTTTTATTTTTTGTTTTTTCAACTTTTATTACTCGGTCAAACTTCAATGGACTATAGTGTATGTGTATATACTTCAAGTTCTGCTAATTTTAAAATATTTTGTGAAGTGCTCGTGGATGTCGTATTTTTTTTATGTTTTAGTTCAATTTTAAAGTAGTATGTAATAATATTTTAATACAACAGATAACTTGTTAAAATTAAAAAAACAAGAAGAATTTGAAGTATGGACAGGCACATAAATCAAGTAAAAAATTACAATTTCTTTTTTGAAAAAAATAGCAAAGCCCATTGAAACAGCCAAACATGTATTAAAAATTTCTGATTCAAGTAAAAGAATTACGCCACCATATTCAAGAGCTTTATTTTTTACCATATTTAATTAATTGGCTAAGAAAAGTCGACAGGGATTTAAGATTCGAGTTTCCTCCGTCAGCTAAGTAATACTGTAAAATAACGAACAAAACAGTCTGCCCAATAAAATTAATAAGCAATGGAATTAAACGTCAGTGTAAAACAAAATGATAAGCTGTCGAAGTACAATCATCTACAGAGACTAGTTAATTAAAATTTTATGTACTCGTAGTTATTGAGAAGGAATTAATGGCACATAAGTATTAAAATGAAGAAAAAGAGATGTTGGACCTCTGAAAATTCTGACACGAGTTACGCTTTTCCGTTTTCCGGAAATCCCACGGAACAATTTTTAGCAGAATAATCCTCAATTTACTGAACTTTGGAAGTTTCGAACAAGATAAAGTTAAGGATGTTGATATATGTCGAAATATAAAGCGGCTAAGATAGCTGGAGTCGCCTTACTTCATTCCAAGGCTTCATACTGTATTCTGACGTTGGGACTTACGGCTGCGACCAAGACAAAGCACGTATTCCCAAAACAAAAACACGCAATCAGGATACTTAGAACACACAAAATACTTTACCATCACTATATATACTGTCTTGTCTGGAGCACATCCATAAGCTAAAGAAAACCAAATGTGTACAACATAAAGAAAAAGAGGATTATCATAGGCGTGGTAGAGAGAGCTATGGTTCCTTTTCATCGAATAAACAAGGCACGCACATCTACAAATTGTACGGGAATTGTGTTATATAATCATCATTCCGATAAAGTGAAAACCATTGGCGAAAGTGTTTTCAAAGGTAAGGGCAAGCATCTATTGCTGGAGGCGGAATACTACTCGATACACGACTTCTTTCATATTTCATCTTTCTGACCATTTTCTTTTCGTTCTTGTTTTCTTTTTTTTTTTCACTATTTACTATAGTCATGTTTTTATCAGTTGTATTCCTTTATTTGCTGATTTTGTTTATACACTTTGTTTTTGATCTGACGTATTTATATTTTGACATGTATCTATGTTTACTTGTTTTTGGGCTTTATACTGACAATATCTAAGCCGAAAGGTAGCAGACAATAAAGTTATTATTATTATTATTACTAAAATATTATTCTGTATAATGTTACGAACATGAGCAAGCCGTGTGGTTTGAGAAATTGGAATTCCAAAATCCACTGCTTACAAAATCTTGAAGAAAAACAAATATGACCCTTACACTTAAAAATTTTATTTAATTTATTTAATTTAATTAATTTTTTTTTTTTTTTAATTTAATTTATATAATTTATTTAATTTAAAAATTTGATTATAGACATAGTCAAAGCAATTTTGATATATTTCTAGATAGATTAAACCGAGAAACATGGCTTTCAAGTCAATTCCCACTATCGAACAAGTATTCAAAGTATTTGATGATACTAGGATATCATAACGCTACACTATCACAACAAGAATTTAATTTTCTGTTATATAAAAATTATAAAAAAAAAACATACAGGAGAGTAATAACCGCTGCTAAAGGACGATATACTGACTTTACTTAAAATTCCCAAAAGTGCGCCTGGAACATTAGCTTATTAATGAGATTTACCATCAAAATACCATAATTTTAATAACACCAAACACAGTTTCATTAAATACTTCACAAAACATTGTCACAAAATCAATATTCGTAGAGACAGTAACATCTGGAGAGATTTTTGCCACAATAATAAAACTGAAGTCTTCAAATACAGTAGCTGTTGATGGAATTAACGCCAAATTACTTAGAATCTGATCCGATGTAATTGCTTATCCGCTTTCCACACTGGTAAACTGGTCGTTCAGAGATGGTATTTTCCCAATGAATTTAAGATAGCTGGAGTTGTTCCAATCTGTTACACATTATAAATACAGGTGACCTAACTAAAAGTTTCTTCTGCTTCTTGAACAATTAAACATACATTCATAACGTGCTTCTAATCTAGATATGTTAACATTAATTTTACTCAACAACCACGGACAGTCAATATTGTTATTTGACAACACAAACAAGAATTTTCGATATAAAATTTCGCTGCATTATCATCAGTGGAGAATAATGTTTGTTGCTACAGTTGGCGTGTAAAATGTAAGGGGCCGACGAGATAATATTCTAAGGACAAAAATGCTGAGTTACGATATTAAGTAAATAGTATCAATTTTATTATATAAGAATTTCAGGTTACAAATTTTGCGTCGCATTTCCAAGGACTCCACATTTCAAAGAGAACGTTGTAGCCAATTCCTTGTGGCGGGTGCTCTATAGAAAAGGTGTTTAAGAAATTGACCCTGGATTCTTTCGATCATCATTATGCAAGATTTATCAAACGGGCTACAAATTACGCTCGCGTACTCCAACTCGCTTTTAACATATGTGTTATACCGGGCGATTTAATTATCGTGAGACAACTGAATAATTCAAAAATTATTTATTTAATCGAAAAAAAAATTGGGTGTTTCTCAAATGAAAACCTATATTTTTTTAAATATGTTATTGTCCACAAAAAAAAAAAAAACACTGGATAGAAAAAGTTGAACCTAATTAGCATCGGTAACATTTCTTAAATATGAACAATGATCGTCGGAATTTGAATTGATTGAAAATAGGCAGCATGGCCAACAGAATCCATCTTGCATTTCTTGCAAAATCTTGCAAAATGGTCAGTACATCATAATAATCTGAAAAACATGATGCCCCATAGACCACAGAAATGTATTTTTGAAATATAAGAACTTACCCTTTATAAAAAACCTAACCAATCGGATTCTTTAGTTTTTCAAACCTTTTAAGTAACAACAACGGTTTGAAGATGGACAAAACGCTCTGCTCTACTTTTAATTACACGTTTATAGCCAAATATAATTCCATAAAGGTGAGAAATTTATTTAATATCTTTAAGGATAAAACTCCATTTGAATTTAGTAATTACGTCATTTATAAGATACCGTGCTTGCAAAGCTGTTATATTGATCAAACATCACAATGTTTTAAACATCGCATAAGCCAACATAGGAGTGATGTCATTTGAGCAAAAGGTCGTATGCTTTAGCTAACTACACAGAGGAAAAAAAATTTTTTGATTTTGATAACGTTAAAATTTTAGATTCTGACGATTTATACGAAACATCATTGTTTTCATTGGATAAGTTTGGAAATATTTTATATAACAGATTTATTACTGCTAAATAATACCAATAATAATAATGCAGCTTATGTAAAAACATGTCATAGAATGTTGATGCACAATTCGTAATGTATAAAGAAAGTAAAAGTACAAATAGAACAATAGTACATACGTACTGATATTAAGCATTTTTGGTTTTTTATTTCATCCAAAAAGAATAATCTAATCTTCCATTTGTCATGAATTATAACGAAACTGTAGCTAGCAATGCGGATAGTATTTGTAAATTATTTAATTCGTATTTTCAATCCGCGTTTCAACCCATTTCTCCGAGCATTATCTGCGCTGGAATTACTCTTAAGAATAATAACTGTAATTAATTTATTTCATATTAATTTTAATACTATTTTGGAAGCACTGCAAAATCTCAATGTAAGCAAAGTTGCAGGTTCTGATAATATGCACACTTTCTTTACCAATCCTGCTAGTTCATTAATAGTCCCTCTGTATAATCTGTTCGACAACTCCATTAAGCAACGTGTTTTTCGTAACTCCTGGAAAACAAGGCTAGTGGCCCCTATAGATAAGAATAGGGCATGAGCAAGTTGATATGATTTACAGAAGAACTGAATTTCTTCGGTTTTCACGGCGATTTACTCCGATGGATTCATTTCTATTTTGCAAAAAGTTCAGGAGTAGTTGTTATAAACGGTGTAAAATCAAAATTAGTTGACTCACTTCAGGTGTCCCCCAAGGTTCCCATTTGGGACCAACTTTATTTAACATTTATATCAACGATGTAATTTTTTACTATATAATTTTGAGAGTGCAAGTTTATTCGTTTTACCAGGAAAAGAAATTCGCTCAATTTTGATTACACTATTAATAAAAAGAAAATACACCAGCTTACGCAAATTTTTTCGGTCTGATTTTTTCGATACCAAATTATCTTTTCAATTTCACATTGGTGATGTGGTTAGAAATGTACTTAAAAATCTTGGTTTCATAATTCGAACATCAAAATCTTTTCAGGACAAAAACTGTATCTTTATAAATATCTTATAATAAATACGCTAAGATATAGTTGTATGGTCTAACAAATTTTATATTACAGGATTTAGAGTACAGAAAAAAGTTATAAAATATTTAAATTTTAAATTCTTTAACTCTGGCCGCGATTACAATGTTAGTCTCCCGAAATATAATGGGGAGTTGTTAAAAATAATATTTATAAAAAATTCAAAAACTTCCTACACGTATAGAAAGAAATTAATTAAAACTATGTACATTTACTTTGTGAGTAAATACAATTTATTTTGTTCCTAAAAAAAGAAGGTTTCTTTGCTAAAATTTTGTATAGAGCCATAATTTATCATTCTGAACAAATTTTGCATAGCCTAGAATCACTGTGAACGGTACATTACCCGAAACAAAAATAATTCTTGCTCAACTGTCAAGGTCTACTTGATTTAAAAAATCAAAAGTAAACTAAAAGTAAATTTCAAACGGAGCAGGGCATAGTTCCAAAAGGTCAAATTAAGGTTCAAAGATTTCTAATCCCGCACGCCTCTTGTAACATTAATCCTGGGATACTATCTGTATATAAAGAATTCTGAAGTAGACACAAAATGACAAAAGGGTACAATTTTAAAATTCCACCTATTTATACTAAGTAGGTTATATAATTTTAATATTATTGGCTAAGAATTAGTTTGAAAAGATACAATTTAGATTTAGAAACAATTTTCTAAAATATTATTAATAAACAAATTTCCCATTTGAACTATTTGAACCATACTTTTTACTCCGCACAGGAAATTAGCCTACCAAATGACGTAATAACATTCCAAATTCTAAAAAGGAATAATTTTATACAAATTTACATGAAATAGTTATATCCCATAAAGTCTAATGTTTCAATCTCAGGGTAACATAAGTTATCGCGATAATTATTTTTAATGTTTGAAGCAACTTATTCGATGTGTTAAACGGAAAGATTCGGTAAAAGAAAATATATTCAATTCGTTTAAATATGACATTATGATGACTTGGTGCTGGATAGATATGACCAGGACTATATTTATACGGGTAGAGAGAGCGGCAACATACTACATGCCGCTGTCATTTAAACTACTTAACCCTCAGATGCGATGCTTTCCCGATCGATCAAGTTGACGTTGCCCCGTTTGCAGCTTTTGCTTTAGGACCAATTTTCCTACACCTAACCGAAATACGGTAGCGTAGCACACACATTCATAAATTCTGCCATAGACAGCACAAATCCATTCGCAAGTCCAAGAAAATTGCCGGTAATCTGATAATCTCGCTAAGAGACCAACGCTCGCGCATTCCAACGCAGTGAAACGGCCGTTCATTCATGATTTCCGATAGTTTAAATTCCATTCCCCTTTACAATCAGTTAGAACAACATACAAGTACCTCTAATCCTTGCTGGTCTAGCGCTTTCCATGCGTACCAAATTTATTTCTAAAAGTGAGCGCTGGCTAGACTACACCATACATTATACTTGTCAAAAACATCTAATTGCAGTAAGCGTACTAGATCATATTATTTGCTCCATATGAAGTGATTTGTCAAGTTCTTGGATACGGGAGATCATACTGCTAGACACCTCACTGAAAGTTTACAACATGGCTGGGAAGTATAGCGGCTTACAGGCACGAATTAATTAATATATTTCCTGTTCTGCACATTCATTGTGCTGCCAAATGCTCTACACAAGCATGCATTTTGTTCGATTTCATCTCTATACATTTTTTTCGCGTCTTCTTACGAACGCGCTGAATGATACTGGCTCAAAAATTCCGATTTTGGAAAGGTTGGATGGACTAGTTTCGATGATGCACGAGAAGAATGACTTGCAAGCGACTGGCGCTTCGTCCCAGTTATCTGAATAAGACTTTACCACGGGGTACGCCCTTTATAAATCGTTACACATTTTCAGATATTCAGGCAAAAACAAAGTCCTGACCGGCTGTGAAAATTATCAGCAACATACTGCAAGACGACTGCTACACTCGATGATGTTGAAAATCAAACAACTACACACATATAGAAAGGTTTTCTTAAGTCAACGAAATATATTTCCTTCAGTTAGTATATCGAGTTTTTTCAAATAAAGCAGTTTCTTTTCAGACAAACATCTATATTTTGATTGAAAATTTATTTCTTTGTTCCAGCAACAGGTTGGTTTGCTTAAAAGAATTATTTTTGAACTCAATGCATTCTTCTTTGACGTAAAGAAATATTTCTCTCTATCTGAAGATCAATTCTGTCGCCTATGTCAAGGAAACCTGGAAACAGGTTATTATGTACATTAATCATAAATACCATAAATATTTGAGCATGCTATTTAACACCTGCTGACATTAAGGAAAAAGTTCCTAGAGGTTTATCAATATATGTATTTACGTCGAAATGGCTAAAGGAATCAATGCTATGACCCGTCTAGTTGTAAATATGGAGATTAATAAATGTGAAATATAATGGTCAATTAGTAGCTAAATGAAAGAAAATTTCAGATGAAAGGGGTAAACTCTGAGAAACCAAGCTGTTTGTAATAAAATTCGATAAGAGAGCAATCCTTTAACGTGGAATCCTTGCCTGCTTCAGGCAGTATCTTTAGGGTACCTTAGAAAAGATAAAAGACGAAGTATGCTTATTCGGAAAACAAGAACCGCGCCACTGTTTTTCGTTTCACCTTTGTCGTTCCGGTTCGTTATGCTTACAACAATAGATCGAGACACAAGCACTCTGTTTTGATTTCGTCAAATTCCGTTAGGCGGAACTCTAATTCATACCCGGAGTTCCATTTACGCTTTCCTTTATTTTTTTCTTGCTTCCGTATTTCTTTTCACGTCAATTTGCGTTTTTTAGGGTCTCGCAGACTTAAAATAAATACTACTAGACGCTTTTAGGTCTCCAAACCGGAGATGGAACGATTCAAGAAATGTTGAACACCATTATCGTCAAACAATTATTAAATCTCGTTTTAATTAAATATTGTTTCGTGTTACAATGTATAATTTCGGGCTGAGTTAATATTTAACCTATTGTTCGGCGAAAATTGAATACATTTTGAAAGGACGTTTGATTAAAGCAGTGCCTCTTTGCGTAGTGTAAAAGACGTTTTCCTTTCGTCACATCTGAAAAGTAGAAATCTTGTAAACAATGTCAAAAACAAAAAGCGATTGAATAAAAAAAATTAATTTCGCAGCTTAATAAGTAGGCGTTCGCAATCAGAAATTTTAATTGGATACAAATTAAGTCTCTCAAATTGAATTTAAAAATCTCTTGGATTTAATCTCAAATCGGATCTGAAATAAGGCGGAAAGTAAGAATTCTCTAAATAGAATGGAGAGATTGAATCGATAAAAGTTTGTTACCGAGTAAATGCGGTGGAAAAATATTTTTTGGACCTTGAAATGGTGCCCTTGAATATCGCGAGACCTTCCAGACCTATCCTAATGGTGTAATGGGAAAATTGTAACCGTTAAGAGCGAATTTCACGTCTCATATCCTTCCATTCTACAACATACATAGAGGAGGAATCTTCTCCAAACTAATTTTAATTACATCCAAATGATTAAGCAAGACATATATATCCAATTAATGAAATATTATAGGAGATGAAGCGAACGCATAGGCGACAGTTGAGAATTTGAGGGTAAAAGGAACGTGTTGCCGAAGGTTTTCACGTTAATTGGGTCATGTTATTGGATTCTATCACATCGCATTGATATCGCCTTATTATGGGGGAAATCGGCGAATGGGATATTAGGCTGCTGCAGAGACCGGCGTATATTTTCCGCTGTGAAACGTGTGGGATGTGAAAATATAGATTTCTTTTTCAATTTCGGTACGACATGTGCGTCTTTCATTAACATTCAAGGTAAAAGTTCGTTACATAACGTTATACAGCGTCCTGTTCGAGTGTGTGTGCTTTAATCTTGTTTATTGCTTTCATCTTAATTGGTTTTTGTGGAAACGAAAATGATGTATATCATCTATCTCTGCGAGGAAACTCATTCCGAGTAGCTTATATTATCGATCCTTTACATTACCCAATTATTCTCTTCCCAATATCAAAGAATAACCTTCAACATTAATTGACGTTTGCGTCAGTCATTAGAATTACATCCTCAATGTCATACATTTCTGAATGAAATAAGGACTTATTCGCTCTAAAAAATCGATCATTACGTCCTTAATAGGCGACGTTGAATACCTCTGATGAGTTTCCATCTCAAAATTACCGACATTGAAATTTTAGTGCAATTTGAGAATTGCACTTAGAATTAGAACGCTATTTTTAGTCTCTTCATTGTAAAATTACCTCGCGCCTTTTCTATATCTTACAAAATCGCAAGTGGTACGTTTTTGGATATAATCGAATCAATGGGATCGATTTCCGCTATCTCGTTTATTGTTCGTTGTACGTCTCGAGAAAAGCAAAAAGTTCTACATTTCCAAGGGCTCTATCTGCCAAACCGAAATTACTTCAATTCTGCTCGCCAAGATCTATAAATACGTAATTATATGTCTTTAAAGCTATGGAAAAATTAAGAATAATAAAAAGAATCCAATTCCAATTGAAACCCCTTGAAAATTTCATAAAATAAAACATTTGTGAAAATTGATGTTTTAAGTATTCTATCTTGCTGATTATAAAAAATTAATTGCTTTGCGATTTCTCTAACAGTCTTTGGGACCTAGTTAAAATTTAGGTAATTCATCATAATAATGATTTTTAAGATATAAGTTATTCTCTATCACAAATTGCTTAGACCTGGGTACAACAGCCATGAGTATAAAATCCGTGACTTGAAATTGAAAATCAATAACAAAAACATTAACTTGTTTACTTTTTTGTTTGATGTCATTAGTTCTAATGTGTACCCTATGTAGTAACCCAATCAATAAAAGTTTTCACATAAATTTATCTAAACAAAGCAGTCTTATGTGAAGATTTGAAAATGGATTTCTAAATTAGAGAAGAGCGCTTTAGGAAAGAGCAAAATTCTTTTTGGCGGTAAATTACTTGGAAAAAGTTCATAAGAAAAGTTGAATTCATCCATTTTACGATTTTATCTAAAAAAAGAACCCCCTAAACCCTTTGAGTAGTATTTTGCTGGAGGCAACGCAGTAAAAATAATTTCCGAAACCTAATTTTAACATCAAACCCATCTTAGGCCACCCCGAGGGTATATTAAATATACTCTCGTAAAGCTAAATATACCGCCAATTTTTACCGGATGCGTGTTTCGTTTGAATTTACTCTGATTTGCCTTTCGATTTGTGTGTTTTAGACAGTCTTTAATTAAAAAGTATAAGCCGAAGAATATGGCAAATCGTTGCTCTAACAAATACGGCCCCTAGGTTATCGTTGCTAAGCAACTCCCAATCCTCCAACGCGACTCCCCACCCCCTACCCAAAAACAACTTGCCCCACTGCATCCTATGCCTCCTTTTCCGCATTTCCACCGATGTCAATGTCTTGTTGCATTTCTTTCGGTAAATAAATAAATAAATAAATATAAGATGGCTTAAAGATTGCTTTTTGATAGGATTTTTTTCTGTGGAGGTTGGGGGGGTTTATAGAGGAAGCGGTGAAATATAAAATGTATGAATGAAATCGTATTAAAAGTAAATTTCCTGGGGAATAAAGGTATTATATGAATTTTTTACGTAGGTATACCTTTTTTTCTTATGTAAGGGGCGGTTCGTGAAGCGAAGGGAAATAAATGCGAACTGATTCTGGCGTGACATACTTATTTTCTAGGAGGCAAAAATTTTGAATTGATGCGACAGGAAATTCATGGAAAAATAAATAGAAGAAATATTTTATTTTGTCTTCTCTCCAAAAAACAAGGAGTAAATAAAGGATCCTGTTTTTCACAAGTAACACTTCCTAAAATAAAATGTATTATTCCTTCAGGGGGTTGTTGACTTTTAACTGATATTTTTCGTTATAAACTTGTTGCGAAACAAATTTAATATACCGCCCTTCAACCCCCACCCCTGCGCTTCTTGAAAAAGAGAGGAACAAAGATTAGGAAATGCAATTTAAAATTGAATACAAGACAATTTCTTTTCTTTTATAAAAGTTTTCTGAGAGAGAATAAAAAAAGAGGCCTTTTTCGCGAACAAAATTTTTCCAATCAAAAATTGTTAAGAATGAAGCAAACGGCCGCGTGACGAGAGAATTCTCTGTGCTTGTGTTTCATCCCTCGTGTTAGGGGTAGGGTGGCGTTTGGGGAGGGATTGAAGGGAGAGGGTGCGACCGCCCGGGGCGGTGGGTGCTGCAGTCCTGGGTGGGTCAGATATCTCATAGAGTTGCTTGGTGCAGGTGTCAACCTCCCGATATAATACACACACAGGGAGATCATAACACATTCGCAATATTCGTGTAAGGATACACAAAAATTAACCCTACCGAAGATGTTTTAAAAGCGCAAAAAAAGCGTACACCCCCCCGGTAAAGATGGTGAGTTCGATTTCTTTTTTGCATTACTGCCAACGTATTTGCTTAAATTCTACGCCAGCTAACGACGCTTTCCTAGGATGAATGTCGGTTTTAGATCATTCTGATTACTACTCTATCATTTCGGTAATTTTAAAACACTTTTTCACTATGCTACAAACTACTTCAACCCCTTGTTGTGTTGTATGTATTCCTTATGTAACTTCAGATGAATCACGGTAGAGGGCATGAGCTATTCTTGAGTGTAATGTATGCATAATAGGTGTTGTGTATATTTAACGGGCGAATACGCAACAACAAAGACGATTTTTTTTTAATAGATTTAAGGGTTACTTAGTCAATCCGTCGAAAATATTCATGTTGTACCAGTTGCTAGAATCTCTTTCTTTATCGTTCTCCCTAACCTATTTTGAATATACTGATCCTCTTTTCCTCTATTTTATTCCATTCGGTCAATTCTTAGTTGAGTATTTTATTTTAATTGCATTGTTATAAGGGGATGACTTACCACTGCACTACCGTTCCTAGATTTTTCTACCTACACGCCAATTAAAGTAATGCCACTACCACCGTAATTTGAGGGATTGTGAGATATCTGTAATCAAAGAGAAAATCATTATAATTACGCCACTAGCAATTTGCCGTTTCCAACTCGAAAGAGGATACGTTAATAACTCTCTCGTATGAACTTTCTGCCATTCAATTCCGTTTATTTATTCAAATCTACAATGCAAGCAATTTTCTAAGGCGTACGATCTGACATAGGCCTCCTAAAGGTTTATCCAAAATTAAATTGAAGATAAATATTACCGAATATACGCTTGTTAGTTCAACACCTACGTAAATTTTTCTTGTTATTTCACTTTCTGCGCCCTTAAATTTACTCGTCCCCTCGATATGCTTTCTAACTGGATAAATTTTACTAAAAATCTTTTTATGATTGAATTTCCATCCCATTGGTTCGCTTTTCAACAAGTAATACTTTCCTTAAAAATTCCCGAGAAGTTTTATTTTTCCGGCTCGATAAATTTATCTGTAGAGACATTTTTTAGTTACGTGATATAGCGGAATATTTCATTTGTTGCGTATATATTTTGAATATCAGACCTTTTTTCTTTTTGTTGTGAAATATGATTTCTTTTCCAGACTTGTAAACCTCCCTATTATTATTAAACTTCGATACTTACAATGGAAGTGGCTATGCCCATGTCGGGCACTGCCATAGATTGCTATGAAGACATGTTTAAAGAAATAACCAGAAAACTATACGGCGAGGACGGTCTACCTGAATTAGGCAATGTTGACAGGCATAACAATGGCCCGCAAGATCGTGGATTAACTCCTATAGATTACGATGTAGATACGCCTTTATTAAAGCCCGAAGAACATATTACAGCGTTTGGTTTAGCCGCCCTAATGCAGAATGGATTTCCACCGGCTAGTATATTGAATACTCCGTTCCAACAGCACAAACCGAACCCTCATTACGAAGATAAGTGGATTATAAGCGAAGAGAGCCTTCAGTGGACTCAATCGAAGATAGCAAGCTATAATCCCGCTCAAAAATTATTTAGGTGCGCTGAATGTGATTGTGTAGGCTATTTGCCGAGGGTTGTAGAGCATTGGTTGGGTACCCATTCGAATTTGAGAGCCTTCCAATGCCCGCAATGTCCATACGAAAGTGCCTGGGTTAAGTGTGTGAGAACCCACTTATCGAGGCAACATAATATTAATTCGGAGGAAACGATCGATGTCCTGCTTAAAAACAACCCGGTACTACAAGAACTGACTAGATATCTTCAACAATTAAAAACGAGGCTTGAGAACAATTACACGAAAGCACAACCCGTTGACGAATATCAGAATATCAACGCGAGCATTAATAATCCCTCAAATAATAGACCTGCAACCACTCAATCTACCTTACCAAGTACTGAAAGCTCTAGTAGCAGTACAAGTAAAAGATATAGCTGCTCATATTGCCCATACGCAACTGATCGGAGGGATTTATTTACTAGGCACGAAAATATTCATCGAGAAGAAAAACCATTCCAATGCTACGTCTGTCAAAAACAATTTAACAGAGCTGACCACGTGAAGAAGCATTTTTTACGCATGCATCGTGAACACCCTTACGATTTAAACAGAATTAGAAGGCATCCTCCGAAGAACGCATCCGGAATGTCTTATTACCAAAAATACAACTCGTCGAGCACTCAGGAAACACCAGAACCAATCAATAATGGTTTAGGGTCTGTTCCGAACTCGCTAGCAATTCCAAATAACTTTTCAAATATCGCAAGAAACATTCCTAATAGACCTAATGGCGATGTCAAGAATACTAAGTCGAATTCTTCCTCTAAAAGCTCTAGTAAGAAGAAAGGTGAGAAAAGGTTTACATGTTGTTACTGCTCCTGGTCTGGTGTTGACAATTGGTGCTTAAAAAGGCATATGAATACGCATCTAAAGCCCTTTGTTTGTGGATTATGTGATTACAAAGCGGCAAGGTCTGAAAGATTAGCTACTCACGTACTAAAGGTTCACAACAAGAGAGCTTGCAGTAAATGCAGTTACTTGGCTGATGATCCTGCTCAATTGACGGCTCATCAACAAGAACATCAGTAAGTTTGTGTGTGTCTAAGCGTTTCCATTACCCTTAGAATTTCTTCTTAATAATTTTCAGTCCTTTGGATCAAAGGAGTAACAGAAGTAATAACGTCCTGAGAAACACGTCTTATTCGAACGTTACTACATCAACAAGTACGTCGTTTAGGTGAGTTTGCTTTTGATAATTTCCCTAACTTTAGAAGAAATAGGTCTGAATATTTTTAGCCAAAACTCAACTTTAAAAAACCACGAATTATCGGCAGCGGCAGCACTTTTGCAACACAATAATCGTTTATTACAACCGGAAACTAAACCATGGAAGCAACATACCCCAAAGCAACATGGAGCAGCTAGATTATTTAACTATATGGAAGCCAGCGACGGCTCCGAGCCGGAATGTGACTCTAGAGCCGCTGAAGATATGAGCCGAGTGAATCTAAGCCATCGAATTCAGTCGGATTTTCCTGAAGCGGGGGATGTTGGTAGCTCATTTGATGACGAAGAAGGGGAAGAAACGGAGCTCCCCTTGTTCGTCTGTCCAACATGTGGCTGTGAATTTGAAGATGATGGTTCTTTAGAAATGCATCAGCACATCCATCGTCACACTACCACATCTCCCGCGAAAACCGAGGATCTCAAGGAGAATATCAATCCAAAGCATAATTACAAATGTCAAATATGTAATATGACGTTTCTCAACCAAAATATGGTCATGACCCATATGAATCTACATTCTTCTCTATCCTACACGAACAGTTATCAGAATATGATGCAAAGAGAAAACAAAAGGCAACGTAAACAGAGCCAACCTAAGAAAGTACTGATGCCCTTGTGGGAAAGCGACGGGAATTTCAAAAATTTCCAAGAAAAACAAATCAGTAACATTGTAAATGGGTATCTCGTTGATAAATATATGGCACAACTAATACTGAGGAAAGGATATTCATGTCATCGATGCAAAACGAACAGGATAAGCCAGATTAGAAGGAAGAGCAACCTAATCTTACATCAACATTGGAGACATTCCAGGAAAACCTTTCAGTGTGAGCATTGCAACATGTTTTTCAAGTATCGATATCAAGTGGTCTTGCATTCGAGTAGAGTCCATATCAGACGATCGAAATCAAAGGATAGGAATAGTAGTCAAATAGTGCCTGTTAAGGAACCAATATTATCAGCCGTACCTGCGACTGAAGAGTCCCCCCCGTACTTAACGAATCCCTTGGCCACTGCTGTACCTGACATTGCTAACACTACAACCAATGTACATAAATTGGGTATGTCATTTTTTGATCATACTTTTTTACATTCGAATACAGGTATTAACGGGCATATGCCCATTATTATACCGACTTTCCCACCAAATTAAAAGCGAAGAGAAATAAATTACAAGCTGAGAAACAAAGCATGTCAACCATTTTGTAACGTTTTCAATTAAAAAAAAAACAAGTAATAAAAAATAGTAGACATTTGATATCTTTGAATAAACAAAACGAAAAAGCTAGATTGATGACATAAAGTGACCTTCATAATTACATTTTTTTTTTGAGATAATGAGAAAAAGAAATAAAGTAGCAGCCATGTTAATGGAAGTAGGGAAAATAATTAATAATGATAAAAAAAAATATGGAGTATTTTCTTGTAATGATATTTAATGGAAATAAAATTAAGATCCTGCAGTTAATTTCGATTCGTTTTTAGAAAAACCTGTGTGCAATCATATTAATTGGATATTATTACTCGTAGCCGTAGAATTTACTACTCCTCAGTATAATAATAAAGATAAGAATTTATTATATTACGCTAGAAATAACAAAGCCAAAAGATGAACAACCTAGAAATAACAATTCTCTAATTATACGACGTAGAAGAATATATGATAATCAAATAGCCACGAATTACTTTTTCAACATGATTGTACACAGGAACTTATGTAATGTTTAACTGTAAACTCCTGTGCATTATTTAAGTGTCGTACTGTTTTTCTTTCTATTGTTACAAAATTGTCTTTTTTTTTACTTAGAACTATGTGTATATATGTATTATCTACATATTATAATTATATATTACTGTGCAATATTCTTGTTATTCCTGTGTTTCTTTATTGTTTTCATTATTATTCTTTTTAAAAATTTATTGACGAGATAGAAAATCAAAAGAAGACTGTCTTTATTCGGCGTTTATTTTTTTAATGCTCAGAATTTAACGGATATTAAATAAAACGTTTAATGTTATTCATTTATCGCATTATTGTAACCTTTTGAGAATGTTTTAGCTTATGCAGATGCGTACGAACGTAATAAAGGAAAGAATAGGAGGCGTGACAATAAGTTTTTTCCTCCATCTCTTTTCTTTTCGATTTTTTTGTTATTATATCCTTTACAATCGTCATTTACTTTTGCATAATCTAAAACAATCTTTCTTTGCGTTAAAATAAATGTGTGTTTTGTATAAATAAAATAAAGCATTCATTTACATAAGGAGACAATTATTTTATACCCAACCTTTTCCTTAAATAAATGAAATGAAGAGACAAAAACAACTTCGATTGTATTAAAAAATTACTTTATTTATTTTGGTACAATTATAAATTTAAAAACTTTCTTCGATGTGTATATGTAAATACAATTATATAAAAGACTCTACGACATAGCACTCCCAGAAGCAATAATATGTATAAACATAAAAACCACGATCACATACATCTCTTTCAATAAATGGAATATTTTTCTCGTTACTCAGTATAAGGTGTATTCCCTGATATTATTAAAAACAAAAATTAGGAATTCATTGTATATAGTAACGAATATATAACATTTTTCATCGACAAAAGTGTAGAGGTCCTAAAAGGGTGCCCTGAGAACACTAGCTACCACCGTGTATATATTCGTTACACTAACTAATTAAATAAATCTCAGTCTTAAACGTTATTCGTAAAAATAAATAAATGATGTGTAAAAATAACAATAACATTGTACAAGTTTTCTTTGTCTATAAACAAATTCAGACCTCACGATATCCACAATTTCTCAATAGATGTTTCGTCAAATCATCAAAATTCTTTAACAAACAATACTGGACTTCAAATTTCTACCAAATTAACAATAAAAAAAAATCGCTACGATATGAAAAATAACTAGTTCGAACTAATTTGGAGACATGCTAGAGATCATTTCATAGATATTACGTAATCCCTTGTATATTACTTTAAAATTAGGCCTGTCAGAGGGTTTGGGCGCCCAGCACTGCTTCATCACTTCGTACACAGGCGCTGGGGTATTCTCGGGACTTAATAGCATGTGACCGGCCTTTAGATATTTGACAACTTCCTCGTGGGTCATTCCGAAATAAGGTTGCAACGCGAATGAGAAGATTTCCCATAGACAAACACCGAAAGCCCACACATCAGATTCCAAAGTGTATTTGTTGTATAATATGCTCTCCAGAGGCATCCATCTTACTGGAATAGCATCATGTTCATCTCCTTTGTAGTAGTCCTAAAAGAAATAATTTGAATAAATAGAATTAAAAAATTGAAGGGCCACCTGTAAGTATATTTTTTGGGACAATCCAAAGTCGGCTATCTTCACGATCATTTGGTCGTTGATCAAACAATTCCTAGTGGCAAGATCTCTATGGACGAATTTCCTTTCAGACAAATAAACCATCCCACTCGCGATTTGCAAAGCAATATTCAATAAATCGACGTGACTCAATTGATTCTCCTTTGGTAATTCTTTGAATAGCTCATCGGTGTTTCGTGGTACGTAACAGGTTGAGGAACATTTCCTTAGATATTCGTTTAGATCGCCTTTACCCATGTATTCGAATAGCAAACACATTGGTCGACCAATAGCACAGACCCCAAGTAATTTGACAATGTTTGGGTGATCAAATTCTGCCAACAAACAAGCTTCTTTTTCAAAATCGTCTTGAAGGTCCTCCGAAGCATCGTCTTTGAGCATCTTAACAGCTACCAAAGTAAATTCTTCCCCAGCAACAAGTCCGGGAGCCTTGGCTTGGAAGACTCTTCCAAATGCTCCTTGCCCAAGGTCCTTGATGTAGATGATATCGTTTCTGGGAAATTCTAAGCATTCTAACTTTGGATTTAAATGTGCACCAGTGCTAAAAGTACGCATTCAAATTAAATCCAATGTTCATTTAGGGAAATACAATTTAATTACCTGTGATATGCTACATTACTTGGTAGCTTATCTAAATCAATCGCAACGTCTGTATTTCCAGTAGGATTGTACCCTAATCTATGCTTGTGAATCCTATGACACAAAAGTATGAGCAACAGTAACACAACCAAAGATAACAATGTAATTCCTGAGGCTATAAGAACAAACATTGGTGAGGAATAAGCATCCATATTAACACCTTTCTTAGTCTCTATATCCTCAGTTGAGTTTGAGCATTTGGGTATATCGCAGTACTGCCATCTAACGCTGCTACTTGTCGTAAAGCACCACGGTCTAGGTTCCTCTCCTCCAGCATTTCGACAGTAATTCTCAGCGCCTTTCAATTCTGGCAAGAAGCCCGGTGGTCTCTCGTGGGTATGGGGATATTGAGAATCCCACCTTTGGCAATCTAAACCATCGCCCGTTTTATTGACCTTTCCTTGATAAAAACGACCTCGTCCTTTGATGCAATCATCTGTAAGAAGTAAATGTATCATGTTAAAGATGAAACTTGAAAACTTACTTACATGTTATCTCCGTTTCATTCATATCCATCAATTTAGCATACGAACATGCAACCGTATTATTTACAACTTTATACTTTGGTAGCAAATCACAATTCGGTAACTCAAAATGGCCCCGGGATTGAAAGAAGATCCCACGCTTCTTATTGTCCTCGATATGTGCCCAATCATTATAACAGAATTGTTCCTTAACAACAATGCAATCTTCGTAACATAAAGGTAACGACTGCAGAGCATCAAGTTTATCACAATGTGGAAAAGCGTACATGCACAGTAGCTTCTAAAATAGAATATGGGTATAATGAAACAATCTGACCTTTGAAACTTATCGACAACCTACTTCAGCTGCACTTCTACACGGTTCTTTCAACGTTTCAATTAACTCGTCCCATAAATTAGCTGTAATAGCTTCATGCGCATCTCCACGTGTTGTCCCATTGATATATTTAACATACCAGACAAACTGCGTATTGTTTATATAATTTTTACAGATTTCTCCTCGGTACAATGCACAGTAACCATCATTTTCACTTAATATACTCTTAATTGAAACAAAAACAACAATTAACCGTAAAATCATGTTCTACATTTATTCTCAGCACCTCTATAATGGTTTATATATTAAAAAGAAAAACTATTAAAGTATATCAACAGCATTTTTCACTCATAACCTCTTCGATATCGGAAAAATTGTTTAAATCGAACGGACAAATGATAAGCAATTTGTAGAAAATGTGATATTTACATATAAATACTGAGAATATGACGTAAATAATTAGAAAATTAGCGATACATGATTCATTTAACCAATATAAAGCTTATAAATATAAATTATCTTGTGTAAGGTGAAGTAAGTTATTTAACGAAGGCCGACACCTTTTCAAATTGCCAAATGTTAATTGGTCAATTTAGTTTTAATATTAAAATCGATAAAACTATTTGGAAACTAATAGAATAGATTCGTGTTTTTCGTTGATTATTATTCAAAATTTGTGGATTTATTTTATTTTGAAAATAAGTATTTAAATGGATTTCAAAATTTACTACCAACCTGAGAAATATCAACACATCCAGCCTGAAAGTGACCAATATGTACAGTGTGGATACTCTTAAATGGGACCACTTTAAAAGAAGTAAATAAAAGACACTAGTTTTATTTAAACATTAAATTTTTATTGCAAATACATTATTTATAAAAATTATGTAGCTATGTATGATTTCACTCATTATTTTAAACACAGTCAGTCAACAAATGATTAAATTTCGCCTATAAGTAGGATGTGAAAAGTATAATAAATACGAATAACATCAAAGAAAAGAAGAAAAACACCGAAATTGATATCTCAGTAAAGTAGTAGAAATATGAACAGTAAGGTTTAACGAAAATACAAACAAACTCTTATAATATTGTATAGTATATATATATGTATATATATCTTTTCGTTCTAATATCAATACCAAGAACAAAATTTAAACTAAAAAGATTCGAATTAGTCCTATTGCATCGTATTCCGTATTACAATTTATAATCTTACATGACTTTGGTGATAAAGAAAGTATAACAAACAGGGAACTTAAAAAAAAAAGAAACATATCAGTCAAAAACAGAAATTAAAAGATAGGTACGAGATAACCCAAACTTGCCCTTAAATATACATTATGTTGGTATTTATCAACACAATAAATTCAATACAATTTTAACACTGCAGATCTGTACTGAAACAAACGAAACAATGATAAACACGTTCAATTTTTTATTTTCTCTCATATACAGGGTTCCATTGTTTCATTTGTTGTTCGCGTTATACTAATAGTAATAATAATAATATTAATAGTAAATGTAATAGTTAAATCATTAATGATACAAAAAATAAAATAATTCAAACATATTAATTGATAACAAAAAAAATCCATTCTTAACTTGCTTTGTTATATTATCGTTTCATTTAAATTTTGCATCGTTTACTTTGATATTTTTCCACTTTTACAATCTAAGTCTGTACAATAGTATCACAAAAAAAAAACAGTTAAAGTGTGAAAATTAATTTTGATTACACAAGGCGGCGTTTAAAAAATAATAATAAATTCGATTTTTTCCGTAATTTTTCTCTTACTTAATTAGATTTTTTTTTATTACTTAATAATGCTCTATTATTTAAGCTTTGTTATTTACAATATAAATGGAAATGTACAAATGTAAATTATACAAAGCCGTTTCAAATTATTCGTACGAATACGGTACGGTACGAATCATTTCAGACAACCCTTGTATTTAAAAAATGTGTATGTATATATAAACGTGTGGCATTTACAAAAATGATATTTCTGTACAGTAGTAAATATTTAATATAGTGTCGTTCTTTTTTGTTGTTTATTAATAATTTCTCTTATCTCGAACAATGACATAAAACAAAGTGAGAAAACGAAGAGAAAAATGATTGTTCATCCATTATGGTGCTAATCGTGGTGTTTTATTATCATCGTTTTATTTTTCATTAAAATTCCGAAACACAGGGATAAAGAAAAGTCGATAGAACATTGATGTTGTAAAATCTCTAAAAATATATATATGTATATTTTTGATTTCATGATGCGCACTTAAAATATACGATGATAGGTATCACAATGATTTTTTTTTGGATTTGTTCATATCACAAATGTACACTATACTAGAAAATGTATATTTTTTTTTAGTTTAAAATTTGATATCGTCATTAAAAACACATGTATCAGAAATACGCTAAATGTAATTTGGCAAGATCTAGGCATCGTATTTAATGACGAATTGCGACATTTTTTTAATATTTCCTTATAAAAAATTAACTGAAAATTATAACACCCACAAATAGCATGTTAATTAATTAATTAATAGCAATAAATATGTCTTTTTCTCTTACTAATTTAGCTGTCTAAAAAAGTAATTTCATAGCCTACTATGTAGATGAGTTGAATGGTTAAGAAGTAAAGTAGATCAATATTTTCTCCTAGGAGCATCTGCATCAATCCACAAAAATCGCAAGTCTTGTGTTATGCTTCTAAAAAATATATATTGACATACTACTATGCCCAAGAATTTGATCCAATCCTATCTCAATATCGTCCGCTTTACCACATCACAAGTAACAATAATAACATTTTCTATCCAATGGGATTCTAACCTATCAACTTTAATTGTGGGTGGGAGGTTCGAATCCGTCAGTAGATACCCGATTTTTTTAGATGCCTTTACAATTATACAGCGTGAGACGAGAGGAACGGACCAAACTTCAGGAGAGTATTGTGCACGTGAAAACAATTTTAAAAAATGTAATCTAGCGTTCTTGTAAATGGTTCAAATTTTCGCATGTTTTCGAGTTAATACGTCTTAAATAAAATAAAAATATCCTTGCATTGACTACCCATTTAAAACAAAAAGGCAAGTCTTTTTCGATTCTTATCACATATGATGTACCAGCTGTCTGAATCAATCTTTTCGGAGACGAAACTTGACGAAACAATGTTCAGAGGTCAATGAAAGTATTTTTGAACATTTACTCCATGATTAAAAAAAATGTTGATGTATAGTTTACTGGTAATTACGCTTTAAATTGAAAACAAATGAAGATCGGATAAAAACATGAATTTGTTTACATTATTTTCAGCTGTAGAATACACCTCGGAATTTGGTCTGTTTCTCCTGACTCACCTTGTACATAAAAATATAATAAAATAAAACATATCAAATAAAATTAATAAAATAACCATATAAACGAATTAATATGATATTTAAAAATGTCTTTCTTTTATCTATATTAAATTAATATAAACGAAACAATTTAATATTGAATCAACGACACTATAGCTTTAATTCTTTTTAAAGCAAAGTTTTCTTTTGTAATATGACGTTCTTTTCGTGTCTATACCTACTACAAGTAGAAATGTGCATCATAGAAAGAATGTAATGCGTGATAATGATGTAAAAATGCTTCTTTTTTTAAGATTAAGATATATTTCTCACGGCCTTTTTTGCTTTCGCAGATAAAAAATCAAGAGTGCTTTGTAAATGTGTTACTATCACATCAGGGGCGTAACCGTAGTGTTTTAATCACCTTTTTTGATAAGAAAATTGTAAATAAATCGAGATTTTATATATTAATTGTATTATACAAAGGGGTGGATTTTTATACAGGTAGAGTATTCTAGTTACGCCACTGTATCACACATTAGTATATATCACTACTTTAACAGTCAACAAGTATAGAGACATTATTAATATAATAATTTAGAATATCTACGTTGATTTTTTTTCTTTTCCGCTTTATCTTATTTTTTAATATAGAAATATAATCTTCATTTCGTTAATATTTTAATTAATTATCAATTAATTAATCATTAAGAAAACATGATTTAAACAATTTACAAGATTAAGAGTATTTACATTTATACATTATCAACTATAACATAGTTGTTATTTTGAAAAAAAAAATCATATATACATTGTTTCTTCCCTTTAAAAAAGTGTCTGAATTTTCAATTGCTTACGTTGTTCTTTTGGGACGCTTCACAATTTTATCTGGTAGATTTGTGGGTGACGCTGACCTTTGTTTTTTTGGTTTACACATGGCACAATGAAACACCTAAAATGTTAAAATCAAATTCGATAGAATTAATTTTAAAAAACGACGATTGTCCAAAAAGGAAATTATATTTGAAGGAATATCGGATTCGTAGGATGGAAAATTTTGTACTTACAGGACTAAGTACATATTGGGCTAATCTTGCAAGGTCTTCAAAGTAAATTCACACTTAAAACTTATTGGTTACAAGTTTGAAAAGTGTAATATGGAAAATACCGATATTCCACGAAAAAAATTCATACAACTCGTTCTTGAAAAAAAAAAAAAGAAAACAGGTAAATAATAAAAGAAAAGGTTGATAACGAAAAGAAAGTGCTAAATATTTAATTTAACGCAGGCAGCTCCTACTTTATCAAACATGTTCATATCACTCAATACAAGCAAAAGAATTTAATTTGAATCTAATCATCAAAGCATAATGGCAAATAGAACAATGAAGAATTTAATCATAGACAATGCTATGTATGAAATAATTAAACCAATTTCACACAGGCATTAATCAAAAGTAAACTACAATTATCATGCTTATGTTTCTACAATCTAGATGTAAACAAATCTGCATGAGAAACGGTAATAGAAATTGTATGGACTGGGCAAAGTAGGGGCATTGAATTACGTGTTTATAAAACAAAATTTTAATACTTACATCAGGTATATTCGACTTTTTAATTCTTGCGCAAGTCAAATGTATCCATGTAAAGCATTTGGAGCACTCGATCATGGGCCTGCCAGCAAACGGTTTCCCACAAAAACATGTCACTAAATCATAGGAGTCACTATCATCGGTTTCATCCCCACTAGGTTTATCATCTTGCTGTGCATCTGAATTTGTTGATTCTGAGTTGACAGAGCTTCCTGAGCTGTCCAATGGGGGACTTTGATTGACAGAACTTCGTACTTCCTATAAGACAGAAACAATAGAACCCGGTATCCTATTGGTTTGAAAAACTGGAATAGCTTACTTCTTTCTTGTCGGCATCATAATTTTCATATTGCAAGACGTACGTGCAGAACATATAAAAATCTTCGCTTGTCCTAGGTCTCCTGATTCCATTCGGGCTCGGTGTACAAGCTTCATCACTAACCTAGATTGATTTAACGTCGGAATATTAGAAATGAAACGTTTTACGATTATGCTATTGAGTAATATAAATAGCACATATTGGAACTGGAGATTCTTTTACATAAAAACCTAACCTTCTCAATTTAAGGATCGCAAAAAAAAAAAAACGGGGGTTGAATACTCACATTCTCCTCTGCCATCATATAACTCGATCTGAAACAAAAACAATATATTATTAATAATCGAAATTCTTCGTACGAAAAACGATATGCCTTATACAAAAAAGTTGATTACAAATAGCAAAAGAGTAAACTAGGACTGTATATTTACCTGTACCGTGCCACTAGATTATTACCTAACATAAAAATTTGTTTCTGATATTGTTTTATTATTTGACATTTCAATTTTCAAAACACTTTTGGCCTCATTTAGCATTCACAATATCCAAACTTTGGAAAATAGTGATACCCGAGAAAAGATGTAGATGTCAGAATACAATAGAACAAGGAAGATATAATCATCACACATCAGCCAAGTTCTATCAATTATTGTCTTTATCTCATTCTAACATCACAGAGTCTCATCTACCTCGCAGCAATAACGTAAACATAAATCTCCTTGGGATATTAACATTTTTATGTTGGACGAAGATGGCTACTGTAGACGTAGCAAAACATAAATGAAAAAGATATAACCAAGCATGCGCAATTCGCCAGGATTGACTCAGAGGCGTAGCAATAAGAAATTACACGGGAATTTACTTTAACAGGATGCATCTTTAAATGAACGCTTCTATATAACTTGAATAAAGTAAGCCCGTACGTGCATTCTAAGCAATATATTTGATTTTTAATCCTGAATTTTGTCAAACACGTATTAATAGCGCATTTTTTAAACGAGAGAAATGGTTATAACTACGCCACTGTTTAAATACCATATAACAGATTTATTTCTATTAGATTTAATATGAAAGAATTGTGCATGTAACTCATATTTTTATATAAAATTCGAGTAAAATGATTTTGCTCAATTAGTTTTAATTAATATACGGATCTAAATAAATTTACATGATTAGTTGTAATTAATGTGATATCGTTTATTCTCTTGTAATGTTGTGATTATAAATTCTATCAGATCAATTTACGTATTGCACGCGTCTATAAATGTTATGGAAGCTTCCATAGCACACTAGACAAATAACGCTTATTTTACAACTTTAGTTTTAAGCTATAAATGAAATCTCAAGTTATAAATACCCATATACAATCGGTTTAAAATAAAACGAACTCCTATATATGTATACAGATTGGGCCAAAATTTCGATATCGCTCGAAATATTTGTTTTTGTAAATTTGAAGATAGTTGAAATGAAGAATCAAGTACAGAAAAAATATTTATTGTATTAAATGATAAGATAGACATAATATAAATGAAAAAAATATATAGATTATCTCTTAAACAGTCCGCCATTTTATATACAACATATGTATAATAATAATAATAATAATAATATACGTGAGGAATTGTTTAGTACTCTTCTCGTATGCGTTCTAAAAACGACAGTACCAACGGTATTGTTGTGAATCGTTTAATGTAATTTAATTCTTTAATTTTATTGATTAATTATTAATATTACAATAAAACAACAATTATATAATATAAATTATTACACATTAACGTATATTATATATAGTAAAAACAATTTGAATAAAATTTTACATATTTAAAGATCACAGACAATTTTGTGTGTACATCGTTTGTTTGTACAGAACATCATGTAGTTGTATGTAATTGATTGTGTTTCGATTACTAAAAGAGAAAAATATGTACGTAAGAAAGCCGTATACAGCAGGAAATCGTGAATTAAAAACGCCAACGCAGTAGGCGTTAGAACGCGAATGTAGCCGCGGCTTTATTTGAGGCATAGATAAATATATTCTTTTTCATTTAATCTTCTCTTTATATATAAATATTGCAGAGTAAAAGTTTTAAAAAATAGATAATATATCGCATGGTAGGCCTTTTTGCCAGGAAAATTATTTTCTTTTGCGCTAAATTAAATCGAAATGGATGGCATTTTATTGACCCTTTTGACCTATATTGCATTTATTTTGTATTTGTTATACTATTTCCATTTTTTTGGCATTATTATCTGGCCATTAATTAAAATTAACGTATATATGTACAAAAAAACTAAATTAAAAGGAAAAATATCGAGAGCATAGTGTGGTACAATTATAGACAATAATAATGCATTTTGAGGTTTTCTAATTTAACTTGTGTTAGTGAAGAAGCACCTTATTATTGCACAAAATTAATAAGTAAAAATTAACTAATGGACGGTAAACATAAATAAAAAAAAAATAACGAAACGAATACGAATTACCTACTATTGTCTATAAATGTACATCATAAAACAAACTATTTTGCAATAAAAAGAAATGGTAATCATGCTTTAAAGGGAATATTATTGCGATATGACTACATAAGGAAATCATTTCTTTATATATAAAAAATATATATGTATAGTTTTTCAAATTCATCAGACTGCAATTCAAATAAGAACTGATCTCAATATATATAATGATATAAATCTGGCAGTAGTGAAGAATCTAAAAACAAAAATTGAATCGAATTCTTTAGTTGTATCAAGTAGGCTTTGCAAATCCCCTTTCGCACTTACAGTCTTCGTTAATATCACTATTATCTCTTTTTTTTACTTATTAAAACAAAAACAAATTAAACAATCCAGATCCAATATTAAAAAAACCTTCCTTCAATTCATTTAAAAAATGCGGCTAATTGGGAGATGGTATGCTCTTGAGCAAGTGCTGCCAACTCTTTTACCCATTCATCCAACAACACTGCGCACACCGCTACGTGTTGAGCTTCATTGAACTTCGGATAGATGGTAGTCTCAACCTCTTCGCTGTGATTGGTTAAAGGTATTGTGGTTTCAATCTGGCTAGGCCTTCTGCTGAACATATTCGATATTGAAGATAAAGAGGAGGTTAAGCTCCTTCTTTTCGGACTGTTTCTTTGGAAAGGCTGTTCGGTTTCGTTCGTAGTGTTACTGTATAAAGAATTACGATCGACACGTTCGTTTCTCCGCGCATTAACTAGTCTAGCTTCGCGATCTAGCATAAAATTTTTAGCTTGTTCGATTAGAGACAGTCTATCCGGTTGGCGGAACATGTATTCGTCAACAGTTTGTTTTAAAGCGCCAAGAATCTGAAAACAAACGATTTAATTTGATTTTCTACAAACTATACCAAGACTTACCTGAAACAACGATGGCACATTTGGTTGAAGTACCAAACTGTGATCTAACAAATAAGTCCTGAGTAAAGGTTGCGAATACACAGCTAACCTTGATATTAACCCAGTTAAATGTAAATTAACATAGAAAGTATTGTTAAGTAGTAACTTTAATTTTTCCAACAATATCGTCAAGAACGGTCCAGCAGTTCCGGACGCTTTCAAGCAATCATCTTCTACAATTTTCCTATTCTCTGTATATAATTTCCTATTTTGTATACTCGACTGAGACACCTGCCATGCTGGTAGATTCTCATCGTTGTTTTCAGCTTTCACTTTCAAGCTTGCGTAACCCGAACTTTCACCAAGCGAGTTGATACTTGTATTGTTTTCGATACTCTCGCACCCTGTATATGCGTTAGTCCATTGCGCACAAGCCACTTGGCAAAGGTTAATTTTATTGCGTGCGTCGCATAAGTAAGCATGGAAATTTCCATAAAGACTTTGTTGTCCCCCATAATGGTTCCAATGTACGGGTCTTCCGTCTAATTGAGGCGATGCGGAGGGAATCTCGCAACAACTCGGCGCTAAAGATAGCAGTCTTTCGAAATTCTGACATTGAGGGTCTAATGGTAGTAACAGACGACGTTGTGATAGCATCAAATGTAAGCAAGGTGATAGATATTGAAAGACTAATTCCAATACAACATCCTCGCAATTTAAGTCGATTAAAGATTCGAATAGAGCTAATGCAACTAGAGATAATTGCGGGTCAGAGTTGATACGCTTCATTAATATAAGCAACAACCTCTGACCATCGTATTCCATTTGTAATAAAAATTGTAACAAAGGATATAACAAACCAGGGTGTGTAACAGTTCGCAAGATCAATTCTAAATAAGCGGTCGCTGTTACTTGTTCCTGTATTGAAGTTTGAAGTAAAGCAGGCCCTAGGATTGGTATTAGGAAACCTTTGTGCATAAATTCTTGTAAATCATTTGCGATGGTGGGATGTGCCACTTGCGCTACAGCATTGCAGAATTCCAACGATGTTATAAAGGTTGAAAGATCCTTTATATCCTTGACATCGTCCGGAGTTAATCTATACCAATCTGGGACTGTGATATCCGTTAATACATGCGGTAACACAGAATATAAGCCCCCTAATCCAGATACTAACAAAATACATAGGTTAGTTTGGTCCAAAATGACATCTGCAATGCTTTTCTTCTTTTTCGATAAGGACATGCATAATAACAAGGCGTCTCTAGCTTGCATCCCGATTGAATCATCACGATGCACAAAATTAATTAGGATATTGAATATTACAAACCTTAAAGAAAGAGAATTTTTGTTATTTGAAGATTAATCGTAAGAAAATGCATGTACCTACCTAGATCTTTGTTCTTTCTTAATAAATAAATCAACTAAATCCACATTTTGCATTAGTAATATACATAATTGGTATAATAAACCCACTAGGATTTTCTCCGTTGCTCTTGGTGGTACATCTTTTTGGCATGATTCCAATAACTTTAACAAGGGTCGAAGAAATGGTTCGTGGACGAGGAGTAAATGTCTCGATTGGCTCACTAACATATCATACAATTTTAATTGCTCTAATTTAACAGCATTGACATATCTAGAAAATGGAGAAAGACGTTTAGAAGATTTTTTTGCAATGTATTGTACACTTACTGGCCTGTCCGTTTTCCCCATTCATATAACTTGTCTAGTAAATTTTCCGAGAGCAGATATTCTAAACATTGCGATGTAGCTAGAGGTATGGCGATCTGCTTGAATTTTTTGATATCGTACAAGAGTAGTGATACCATCTGTTCCAAATGATTAACGACACCCAATACGTCGTCATGGCTCGGTAATTGCTTAAATTTTTATTCTCGATTAATTATTTGTAAATACCTACATCATACATAACCTATAACTGTCAAACTTACCTGGTTTCTTTGGATGATTTTTAGTACTTGTTGCCAATGTTCGCGAAAACTATCATAACAGGCCGAAGGATCACACTCTTCTTCGGGGCTCATGAGCGCCCTTTGCTGCCGATTAGGGTTGATAAACGGGTTATTACGTAACCAATCCATTTTTCACTTAGGCATAGTTTTTTTTAATAAGACAATACTATTACCCAAAGATTATCCACATTGCGAAGATATTTTCGTCATCGTGTCAAACGGCTATGCCCGAACCCACACTCACTTTGTTGAAACGACGTAAAACCTCCGGATTTGTCCGCCGATATAACTTTCTTTTTCGTCTTATATTTCTTTCTTAATTTTTTAGTTAATACACATGATTAACCACGTTTTTTTGCATTTTAATAGAAATCGGCACACCTTATCTAACAGATAACGTTTTGTCGCGTACTTTAACAGATGAGGATGATCCTAATTAATATTAAAACTTTTTATCTTTAATCCTATTTACTATTCACATATTCCATTGTTGCAATTTATGGCGTTTTGCAAGTGTATACAATTAATTTGAGATATCTGTAGCTATCTGCAAGGTAATAATGACGACGTTTAAATCGTGCAAGGCTTAAAGATAGGTTGCCATGAGTTCCATTCATCTGATCATAGATGGTGCCATCGCTGCTATCTTTCGCTTTGAGGGGACAATAAAAACCTAAAAATAAGCCTTCATTTTTATTATACCCCCCATGATGAATGTTATTCCACGTATTCATTTTATTTTCTGGCTACATTTCGATTTAAAATTAAAAAATCTGGGAATTCTTATTATCTCAATCCCATTCAGAGATTCGTCATCCATACTCAACACGATCCCACAAAATTCTTAGTAAATTATTAAACGTGCAATAATATCAGTTGTACATACAACAAACAGCTGTATCCAATTTTGCAAATTCTTTCCGGTGCGCGTATTTCATTAAATAATAGAGGGAACGTACGGTAAGGATAGGATAAATAAATAAATAATTGTTTTAAATCATTAATTTATTTTGACCCAAATGAATTTAAAAATTAATAAAATCCTTTTACCACAAAAATTTGTTGACACAAAAAAAGTTCAATTTTATAAAACGCTGTCGTAACCGTTAAACAAATACAAATATTAAATACGTGGTAAAAATTGCAATATTTCAAAAGAAAAAGGAGTTAACAATTGAAACACGTATTTAAAATCACTCTTCAATGTGTAATTATTAACTATCAAGTTAGGTTGCTTTATATAGTAAAAACACTATATATATATTTATATATACATACAATGTAAAAAAAATCAAATGAAATGAAGAAACTGTAGGGTGCAAAGAAAACCTGTAATAAAGTTCAAAAAAAAAAATTAAACCCCTTTAATACAAAAAAGTTCAAATTCATAAGACTGTTAAACAAATATTAACTCATTTATTAAAGAATACAATAATACGTACATTTATGAGGAAGAAAAATAGTAGTCCATGCACATTTCAATGTAAATTAAGAGAATATCAATACAAGTATACGATAAAAATATATATTTACTATACATTTAGAGTTGCTACTAAATTAAGCTGAAATAAATAATGCTATAAAATCGATACGGTTGTTTTATCTTCATTTTTTTTATTTTTCGGAATTTTTGTTCAAGTCGATTTTTTTTCAGCCTACGATCTCTTCATTTCATTTATCTTTTTTTATATACTAGGTTCCAGTTTCTTTGCTTCCCAAAATCTCAGAATTAAAGTATTATCACTCCATATAAACCAGTCTAAGTTAATAGTTAATAATGAGATCTTGAAGAATGATTTTAAATACTTGTTTGGATTATCTCCTTTTTTACAATTTTACCATTTTTTTAATATTTCTATATGTTTAATAATTATAACGGTGTTTTATGAATGAACTTACTCCTTCTTGATTTGAGTAGTAGCAGCTTGTTTAGCTTGGTGAGCTTGCAATACAGCTACTGCTTCCTCAACTTTAGCTTTCAATGACTCGTTGTGCTCCAACATATGGAGTAATTCTGAATTATCAATTTCCAACAACATTCCTGTAATCTTACCAGCAAGATCTGGATACATTCGTTGAATAAGTGGGAACAAGCGTTCGCCCAACATCTGTTTCTGTTCTTGTGGAGGAGCTGCAGCCAACATGGAAGCTGTTAGAGGCTCCTGTCCTTGAATGTGAACAGCCTGTTGTACTTGGGCAGCTCCAGCGATACCCAAAGGTTGTGGAGGATTACGCATGTTGGATGTGTATTTGTAATTAGCGGTTCTTGTGCTACCGGCAACGACGCTCTGTCCAGGCAGAGGACGTCCTTGCAACGTCTGAGGTTGTTGTCCCGTTATCGGTCTAGGAACGCTCATATTTCCACGCATGGTAGCGGCTTGGTTCGGCGGGCGAGGAGCTGTACGATAGGAATTCTGCATACCTGTATAGGCGTTAGTACCGCCTTGCGGGCCTGGTCTAACAGGACTTTGAGCGGGCCAGCGCGGTGTAGTCCTCATTTGCGCCATTTGAGCAGCACCGTAGAATCTTTGTGGTTGAATAGTTGGCACGAAATAGCCACCAGAGGCCCCTGGTTGGATGAACGGTCCCATCTGGTGCATTCTCATATTCGCCATGCGTTGCATATATTGAGAGGTTAAGTGAGCTTTTCTATCTTCTTTGCGTTGAGCTAGAGCGACATACAAAGGCTTAGAACCGACGATACGACCGTTCATCTCAGTTACTGCTTTTGTGGCTTCTTCGGGGGACGAGAAACAGACAAAACCGAATCCTTTGCTGCGACCTTCTTCCATCATCACCTAAGTATGATATTAATTAAAAATAGAACACGAGAAAATATAAATAAGTTGATTACCTTTGCAGATGTAATAGTGCCAAATAATGTGAACTCCTTCCTCAATCTCTCATCATCAATGGTATCATCCAAATTCTTAACGTACAGATTAACACCTTGATAGCGGTTCATTCTCTCAATCTTCAATTGCTCAAAACGTCTTCTCAACTCCTGTTGGCGTTCGGCTTTCTTCTGAGCACGGCCAACGTACATAATCTTGCCTTCAACAATTTCTTTCCCGTTCAATTCAGCAACAGCCCTTTCAGCAGCTTCGGGATCTTCAAATGCAACAAAACCAAACCCTTTAGATTTACCATCATCTTTACTCATGATCTTGTAGCTTGTAATACGGCCGAAGGTTTCGAACATAGCTCTCAATTCTTCTTCGGATAAATCTTCGCCAAAGTTCTTAATGTAGACGTTAGTGAAAAGCTTGGCTTTCTCGCCAAGTTCCTTTTCGCGTTCTTTGCGTGGGATGAATCTGCCAACGTATACTTTACGACCATTCAACAACATCCCATTCACCTTCTCGATAGACTTGTTAGCAGCTTCTTCAGTTTCAAAATGTACAAAACCATAACCTTTGCTAACGCCATTCTCGTCTTGGGCTACTTTGCAGCTGAGGATATTACCAAAAGCGGAAAAAGTGTCATACATAGCTTTATTGTCGATGCTCTTATCTAGGTTCTTGATGAAGACGTTGCCAACACCTGATTTACGCAGGGATGGATCACGTTGAGACCACATGATGCGTATCGGTCTTCCTTTAATCGCATCAAAATTCATGGTGTCCAAAGCTCTTTCAGCTGGAAATATGTTCAGTTGATAATTTTGAGTTAATAAGAAGGCTTTGAATACTTTTACTTACCATCCGCTGGTTGTTGGAAGTTAACATATGCGTAGCCTAGCGAACGACGTGTTATCATATCCCTGCATACCCTGATGGATAAAACAGGACCAGCTGTTGAGAATTTTTCGAAAAGCATTGCCTCGGTGATATCGGAATGTAAATCACCGACGTACAAGGACGCCATCGGATAATTCGGTGCAGCGGGATTCATCTTGTTCTTTCCTGTCCAATACTTTCACAATACACAGTTATAACGCACAATCAATTAACGAAAATTAAGAAACATATGAAACGAAAATTCGGTAATTAAATCATTGATAATTTTAAGTTTTTCTAAATATTTTTCGATTTTTTTGGGGTTTTAACAATTTTTTTTATTTTTTTTGTATTTTTATGAGAATTAATACACTATTTTTACGTGGGTTGTGATACCTTAGGAAGGAACACAACCTCACATTAGACACTCAATAATGAAATAGAGTGGTGTAGTGATATTTTTCTTATATGTAGGACACGGATGCGACTACACCGTCCTCGGCACATTAAGTAGTACTTACGCGCCAGATTCAAATTTACAGTTTAAATACAAGGATGAGTTTCAATTATAAATGGAATTAAAGAAACATGTTATTTACCTAGTTAAATATGTATAATTCGATTTATTCGTTTAAAATTTTACCATTTTACTCCAAATTTAATTACACATACATATAGTACCATCCATAATTTTCAAACGTACAAGACAACTTATCAGGTTTTTATCTTTATTTGTTTAATTAATACTAAATTCCAAGAGTTTTTATATCGAGTAAGATGTATTTTTTTAATAACAAATACGGACGTATTGTTGGATTTTTTGGTAGCAGTTTATTAAGTGCGTAAAAAAATTATATTTTGCATCGGGGACAAATCTAAGTAATGTAAAAATAATCCAACAAGTGACCAAGTTTTAATTCATATGTGATTACTAATTTTTTCAAGGGCATGGAATAATATGGAATACGCAATAACCATGTTTAACAGAAATATTGCAAACAAAGGATACTGGGAATTAAATTATTCACGACATTATTTAATCGGGGTTCCAAGAATTATTTAATTGATTTTGTTGTTATGGTAAATCTAATCTCTGTAGGTTAACAAACATTTTCCATGGGACGATAAAGAAGATCTATTTAGGAAAATTATAATCTATCATCGTACAAAGACCAATCAGTCGTTAAGATAATGTGGAACAAATTAAATAAATTAGTTTGAAATTTACGATGGATTTACAGGAAACCTAAATAATTAGCAATATTTTACAAACGAAATAAGCACGAACAGAAATCATTAGCTCTTAAGTATGGAGCGCTTGCGTTTTAGCAGCATTACCTTCTTACGAATTCACCAATATTACCTAGACCAGACTTGAAGCATGGTCTTTGGTGTTTGTTGCCACTATACAGTGTATACAGTCATTCGTAGTTGCTTGCTTAGTGAATGTAGTGGTCTCGAGTATAGCTCTTTTAAATTTACCTCATATAGCAAAGAATTCGGCAAAAAAAATATTATTCTTGGTAAACCATGTGTTTTCGAAATTTATGCGTGTTTTAAAGGAACGAATTATTTTAAATGTAAGTTGAATATTGCTTAAGAATTAGTTTTGGTATCCGTGAAAAAAGGGGAGATGTTAGAATTTATTGTTCCAAATAGAACAATGTCTATTGGGTTGGTAAGAGCAGAATAGTAGAGTTAGACCTAATAAATTTAGTATTTACGAAATCGGAACTTTGGTAATAAAAGGGATGATTTTTTTGAAAGAATGATAATCATTGTAAATTATAGAAAAAATAATTTCTAGGTTAGAATCTATGTTATATATATTTTTTAACAATCGATCTAAGATCAATAGATTTTTTCCTGATCTAGCAATTACTTATAGTGTTACATAATTTTTTTCACGTGTTTACGATAATTTTCACTCTAAATAAATCAATTACAAATAGAAAACAAAATATAATAACTGGTTTAAAAGGATGTTAGACATCTTAAGACATAGTTTTATTATTTCTTATTATATTCTCTAGATTGAATGGTTTCTTTTTTGCAATTTTCTCCATTAATTTATTTTCATATTAAACTGGGTTACGATAGCATGAAAGGAGGATATTTCCCGTGTAAAAAGGATTAATGCGTTGTGTATATCATGTCCAATATTTTTCTTAATTTTTAAGTTCTTATCAAATAATAAATTTAAACAAGATGAAATTTAATCTACACGACGGAAAACGTCCTTCTTTAGAAGGTCGCCACTGTATGAAGTTACCTTTTACAAGAAGTATGGGAAGATTAAAATGCAGAAGGTATTGTTTTATTTAAACTACAAGCAAATAACAAATACAGTGCATGTACAGATGTTTTTTTTTTTCTCCAACAACCCGTTGGCTTTGGAAAAGTGCCGTGAATACTTAATTTTCACGTGATACTTTTTTGTAATTAAATTAAGCATTGCTAGCATGTTTAATATGAGCATGTAAACAGTTGGTATGTGGGGTGTATCATTTGGAATCAACAGGAAATATGATAATATGGTTTGTTTATTATTAATTGTGTATAACTGGTTTTGAGATACGATAAATACATTCTATTATTTTCCAAAAAGAAATTCGCATGGGCAGACCTTTCGTAATATTCCCATGTCACAGAATTATCTCTTACATAATCCCATTTTTTCGAAAGTCTTTTAAAACTCGCAATTACAATGACTGATACCTCGAGACCTGAACGGTATACGTATAGGACAGTATAACATCTACACAGTTGAATGGAGTCAAGAACTACTAAATGATCCCGAGGGGGGGAAAGTTGTGTATATGTGTCTAAATATCAAAAGTCATCTTAAGTTAGTAGGTGCAATTATTATTAAATAAATAACACGAAGAATTCGAATTCTGTACTCTACGACTAACAGCACCTACACCTTCCAAAAGTAAATACGCTAACGTTTAAGCCTAACATGCTAATTCTTTGGTAAACTATTGAAAGTACGGAAAATATGAAAGCAGTAAAATATGTATTCTTCTCAAGTGAAAATGTCTTATGTAATATAATAGACATTTTTTTTTTCTTACGAGAACAGGTCTCTCACATGCTATTGCCTGAATATAAATGGTAAACATGTAACGTTGAAGATTTTAAGGAGACATGCGATAATAAACTTGGCGTCTTTCAAATTTAGCCGGCGGAATTAGTCTGGACTCTTTAATTAATATTAATATAAACAAGTGAATCTGAATTGTGCTGAAAATCTATTCGTCCCTTAATTTCAGATCTGAATCGCCCTCTAAAATTTTAATGATCTTCGGTACACTACATGAATTGTTTGTTTCCTCCGAAATAAGCATTTGCTTGTGTGCCTCTTGCATCTAGATAAAAGAAAGGAAACGTACTTATTTCAATTACTGAAGAAAAAGTATCAAGAATCAACAATTGGGAATCCTCTTTCAGGCTTTCGCAATCATTATTGATTTTGAAATCGCTGAAAATTTAAGCGTGAATGAAACCTTTCCAAACAGTTGAGTGTAGGCTTTCACGACCGTAATCCATAGTAGAAATGTCTTTCGGGTGATGTCGTGTAGTTAATATTTTACTTGACGTTTCCGACTTTCCAAACAGTCATTTATATTTGGCGTAAGGTAGAAGAGGTTGAACTGTTTAGAGAATATAAAAACTCGAAATCGGCTATTGATAAAAGGGTCCGCCATGTATTTGGGTTAATTTTTATTAACCTAACTTGATCAAGCAAATAACCCAAAGTGTCATAGAATCTTCGAATTATTTGGTCGATACATATATTAGTGGAACTTCAATACTTCCTCTGAAATTTGGCCAGAAACTTCGGCATGCCTATAGAGAATGATCAATGGTTGTGTTATTCCATGGCAAGTTGATAACTTATTATGGTACGACTCCATAGATTGCATCAATACAATCAAAAATTCATTAAATGCAAAATTAATGATTAACTCACAAAACTATTTATACATTGTGTTTCTTACCAAGTATGCTATAAATAAACAAGGTAATCATGTGTTTAATGCTTATCTTTAGAAGTATTTTTCGTAAATTTTTGCAAATTGTGAATAGATCTAAATGTATGTATGGATATACATACATATATATGTTTTTAATAAAGTAATTATTTCTTATCTCTTCATTATCGGTTAATTTATTTGGAGCGCAATTTAAGTGATGGACTAGTGGCCAGGATTGAATGGCACAATTTAGATACGGGATTTATTTAATTTTAGACTGCTTTGATGGTCATTAAATGAGACTTAATTTAGGTTCGTCCATATAAATCACAATTGTGAAAGCGAAGATGTACGTTAGTAAATACAAACGTAATAAAAATTAGCATAATTTTAGAAAAGGAACCTTTTGTGAGGATTACTTTAATAATACTCAATATGGCATAATGGTCTTTTACAAGCTTCTAACTGCCTATTTACTCTAATAACGTCATGCATACTATTACCTGGCGGTATAGGGACTCGGTTTATTGAGAAAATATACAATGTTTTAGGTATTGTTAATGCGGAACGTCCATATACTAATATTTAGCTTCGGATATTTCTCACAAGAAGTTTTTTTTTACTTATTATTGCTTAGGTATGCATAAGATGTAATTTAATATGCATGTAACAATTAATACTTTACACAAACCGTTATAAGAAGCAAAAGGTTTACTATTAAGCTGACTACGGGTCTGAAAAAAAAACGTCTATGAAATTACATATCCGGAACTGTTACACATGCGATTTTGTTTATTTTGTAAGTGTAGACGACATACACTTGACTTATTTTCTACTGTTCGAAAAAAAAAATAGCCTCAATACTAATAAATTGAAGAGTAAAAGCACGCTAAAGAGGTTAAATTTACGTTTTACTCACAACACCTCTTTTCATTATTTATTATTTGTATAATTTCGGCATGAAAATTTTAATTAAAGAAAACGATCTTGTTAGCGAGATGATATAAAATATTTTTAATTCATAAACAAACACCTGGATTTTTTTAAATGCCGAACAAGTGACAAAGGACAGCAACTTTCATTTTTATATTATGTTAATTTTTTTCCTCAAGGTTTATCATTGATATTTGGCAATAAATATACGCATAGTATTACAACAATACCTTCTGCAATATCACAAAAAATCGCGTTTTAAATGTACTATAGTAGAAAGTTTTGAATTAATAACATTTTTAAGAAAAGATGTTACAAATGGAATTAATCTTGTCCGTGACTCATTCCAAAATAATCTTATGTGGTATTTTTATATACCGGGGAGATACAAATAATTATACGTTAATTATAGAAAATGCATTGGTTTCGGAAACAAGGGGATTCTCCTCGGTTATTAAGTCTATCACCCATCAGAAATGAACACCAATCCCAAGATGGGCGACGCAAACAGGATGTAGAATCTTCAAACGGGCATAATAGCCGTTCCAGATTAGGTATAGATTATATCGTTGCTTAATTACTTATTTTTAATATCAAAACATCATTAAAATAGGCTGGCCAATTCACCACAACAGCAAACACAATGTTAATCTGTACAACGTCGAAGGTAGTGTCGTTCTAGAAAAGTCTGATAGGTACCATAAACTCAAACAAGGCTCAAGCAACGAAGAAAAGCGGAATCCAATCTTGGGCAAAGTTCGGACAACTCGCTTATCGTGTTTTAGAACCTCTTCGAATTCTTCACAAGCTGATACATCGTCAGGATCTTCAGTTGGTGACAATATGATTACGAACAAAGAAATAGCGGATTGTACATGTGATATGAGTGCCGAACAAAATATTTGTGATACCTGTGCATTGACGATTGTTGAACCAATCGCAAGGACGTTCTGTTTTACCGATAAATTGCGTGCAATGTCCGGGAAATATCTACAATCTTCAACGAGTAAATTTCTGGCGAAGTTGTACAAGAATCAAGAGCAACCACTGGCCGAATCGACATCCAATAAGTCAGCGAGTAAACGGAAGAACATGAACCCAAAATTGAGAAGTTTCTCCTACGGTGCTCTTCCTGGGATTGAGGAATTTCAAAAGAAAAATGTGGATCAGCAAAGTGAAGTTAGAAATAAGAATTTAGACGACGAAATCCGTCTTTTGGATGGTGACGATACCGACAGTGGGATATTGGTAACAGATTCCAACTGCTCCAGCTTCGATAGTCAAAGCGAGAATCAATCCCAACAATTTTCTGGATGCGGCGAGTTTGGATTTGAAGGAGGCCACGGCTTTGAGGATCGAGATAAACCTATGCTTCCCAGGAAGGTGTCAGCTTATAAATCTAACACAGTGCTTGTTAGGTTGGTTAAGAATACTCCGTATGAGGAATTAGGAATAGTCATAGCGAAAAAATCACCTCCAGGACAAGGATACGTCATTGCCCATATCGTAGAAGGCGGTCTTGCACATAGGTACGTAGATTTACATTCCTTTTGCGTTATCAAATTTTTATTCTATCTAAATTCAATCGATACAGGGAAGGATCTTTGTCAGTTGGTGATGAAATAACTAACGTTAACGGTATTCGTTTTACAAATTTAACAATCTCAGAGGCAAGACTGTCGTTGTGCACACAATCCTTGAATGTTGACCTTCTAGTATCGCGTTTGATATCAGTAAACGAGTCATCAAATACAAAGAAAGAAGCTTTAGTCGATTACGAGAATGCGTATGTAAATAAAACACTGTTAAACAGTAAACATATTGACGGTAGTCATATCGATAAGTTTACGAGTCCATTGTTGAAAAGGCAGCACTATTTCCAAAAGAATAACAACAGCAAGATGTTTAGGAGGGCCATCGTAAGTTACGGTGGTCAAAGTAAGAAGATAGAAGCGTCAAACGTACCAAATCAAATATACAACGAGCAGGCAAATAAAACCAAATCCACGAGCAACGATAACGGCGACAATATAACTACGAATTTCTGCACATTACCCAGAAGACCGAGCTCTAGTGTTTGCACATTCCAAACTGTCGTGTTGGAGAAAGGTCCTGGAAGGAAATCCTTAGGTTTTAGTATCGTGGGCGGTAGGGATTCACCGAAAGGCGCTTTAGGGATCTTCATCAAGACAATTTTGATAAACGGACAGGCGGCAGAAGATGGAAGACTTAGAGCAGGTAAAAATACAGCTGTTTTACATACTTCCTGACTGTATTTACGAAAATTACTTTGCAGGTGATGAAATATTAGCTGTAAATGGTCATGTATGCCATGACATATCACACGCTGAAGCTGTCAAGTTGTTCAAGAGTGTCAAAAGTGGACCAATAGCTTTACATATCTGCAGGAGAGTAAATAATAAGCAATCGTAAGTAAGTTTTATTTTGAATCTGCACTTTGGTGAATACGCATTTCTTTTTTTAAGGTCAACCAAAGCGAAATCTTGTTCAGATTTGATCCAAACGTCGGTAGTTCCAACTGAAAATTGAGGAGAGGAAGCATGGACTCATTACCGATAGCTCAATAAGGCCAAATATTTATTTTTTTCTATTTATTCGTTATTGAATATTATGGTTTTCTTTATTATTATATATTTTTTGTGATAGATTATTGTATATTGTATTATTAAATATATACTTATTTTGTATATTAACAAATTGAGCTTTTCTTTAAGCGTGAATCAATAGCACTAGCCTTTAAAATGTTTAGTATTTTTATTGATTAGTTAGAATACAACTACGAGAGATGGTGGGGAGTACAGTAATCAACACCCATTTTAAAATAAAATTAATGTAGACATTAAAAATAATCAGCGTAAATGTAGCTTTGCATATTTCAGACACAGTGTTCATCGCCCAGACGATGGTAAGTTATTTTTAAGGGTTTAAGATGGTAGGCATTCAAAAAAAATCGTGGAAATTGATTACTATTAAAATCCCGGATGAAAATACAATAAAAAAAACCAACACGTGCATTGTATTTTCTCTTCTATTTAAACGATACAAAGGAAGAGGGGGGAAGATAGAGTTAGCAGGCGTATTGATTTTGGTCGTCTTTGTCTATGAGCTGTTAGATATGGCGGGAATGTTGTACACGTGTATTTTGACGTCTGTCAATCAGAAATTAATAAATATCGCGTTTAATATGAGTAAATTGACCAAAAGATGGACAAGGAAACGTAGTAGAAACTCGGTATTTTGCGTGGAAGCTCTTACAGCGCGATTTAAGCCGGTTTATCGATGGAAGACAGATGTTTTTTCCGAAATAATCTTCTGGGATGCATGAATTAGGTTTTTAAAAAAGCCAGGCAATAGAAATTGTATAAATTGTACCTACGATTCAGTATGTGCGCGAGGATATTAAGCGCATAGCCGCTTTTATGTGTGTATAGGGCCAGTCAGTTCAGAAAATGATTGCAAATCTTAGACGCGAGGTGTTATTTTTAATTGGGAACGGTGTTATGGTAAATGAGGCGTGCGGGTATACTTTTTCCCTTCGCTTCGTTCATTTAACCCTTTAAATTAAAGCGGGAGGTCGTCGTCTTAATAAAATGGATCTAAATAGAAGGCAACGAGATTTGTGTAGGATATGCTCATCTGAATACGAGAACGGTATCAATGTTTTCGAGGAGGAAGGCAGAAGATTATATCTACAAGCAAAAATTAGGAAATATCTTTACATAACAGTGAGTAAACAATATTTTGATTGAAAGTGTATAATAATTTATTTTCGTTAACAGATTTCAATAGACGATAAACTCCCTAAGATAATATGCGAAAATTGTTGTAAGAAATTAGATGGTATCCATAAATTCGCAATGATGGCTATTAAGATCCAAGATAAATTAAACAAATTGGTTGTAAATACAGCCAATATCACTGCGAGTATAACGTACGAGAACAAGAAGGGAGAGAGCAAAGGATTGCTTCACAGTTATTTAACTAAAGTAAGTTGCATGGGCATGTTGATTTTATGTATTATTTCAAATAAAATATTATTTCCTTATGATTATTATCGTTTTATTTATTTGAACTTAAATTAGTTTCAATACATGTACACCCGAATTTACCCCTATCCAATTGAATAGCCACCAAATCTAATATCTACGCAGGGAATTAAGGAAAATAAATCCCTTCAAGATTTAGAGGTGACAGAAATGGAAATTAGAGTAGATCCGATGATAGTTCTTCAATGTTCTGTTCTCGACGATGATGAGGAAGAAGATGAGAATGGCTACTCTTCCGATAATAGTGAAATTGATCATAAGCCAGTGATAACGAATGGTATTGATGAGAAGTTGTATTACCCATGTCTAGCCTGTCCAAAACGATTTGCTTCCGAATTAGCGCTACAAGAACACATGTGGGGACACAATCAGAAGCCTAAAAGGATATTGTTGATGAATTACGATAATTTAATTTGTGAAAAGGGCGAAGAAATTCAAAACGACCTTATAAAGACGGAAAACGGGGTATCTAATCTCGCAGAAAACGGAAATGCCATTAGGTTTAATTGCCCCATCTGCGGTAAAATCATATCTACCAAGGGGAATTTGAAAGTCCATCTGGAGACGCACAGACCCAAAGGGAAATATGCCTGCGACATCTGTGGGCGGATGTAAGTACTACAAAAATGAAATAACAGATTTAAATTTCAAACAATTTGTAGTTTTAAGACGCAGTGCAATCTCCATCGACATAAAGAATACCATGAAGGGATTCAGTTCCCTTGTAATGTTTGCGGAAGGGTTTATCCGACAAATAGTACCTTGAGAGCACATTCCATAACCCACAGTGATTTGCGACCTCACAAATGTCCATTGTGCGACAAGACTTTCAAAAGAAATCAAGATTTGAAGGTTGGTTTGTACGGAGGAGAAATATTTCGATTTATACTTTTCATATCTCCCATATTTGCAGTTTCACATTAACCAGCATACTGGAGCGAGACCCTATCAGTGCCCTTATTGCCCTAAAGCATTCGCGAGTTCAGGAAACTGCTTTTCACACCGCAAGAGGATGCATCCATTGGAGGTTGAAAGAGATAGAGAAAGGGCTGCCAATATTATGCGATAATTAACTTGAAATATTTTCTTTTCTGATTGTTAACTTCCGTTTTCCATAGAAATATTTTTGAAAATAGTAATAATTTTTCCGTTTCACGATATATTTTTTATTACGCTGTTCTTTTATTTTTTCTTCAAGGAGGTTTAGTAATGTGACAATACTACATAACATTTAATTTCTTTCCTATTTTTTCTAAGCTAAACTTAAACGTGAAAATCAAAGTAAATATACAGGTATATTCTTAGAAAAATTCATATCTTAAAATTAGCGAAACTAAAGTATTATCAAGAAAATAATTAGATTTTAGTTAAATTATTGTAAAATGCGTATTTTAAAAATTCCTTTGCATATTTGAAGATATATTGCGGGCAAATAGCGACTATTAATCGGTGTTATTGAATTTTGTTTCGTCAGAGTAGCAATCAACATCTCCCAAAAAAAAAACTACGCAAAGGTCTATGAAAACGTCCGTAATATATTCCTCGTTTTCCGTATTATTTTAAGAAGTATCTGTGATGTATTTTGTATACGAATTTAATTTATTTCCACGAGTAGCCATTTTAGTATCATATATAAAAGTACTGAAGACGATAGAGATCAAATAAGGAATAAACATTAGCAATTTTATGACAAAAATATTCAGTGTATAGATGTATTAGTTTAAAAGTGAAGTGGATGTACGTATTATTTCCAGTAGCAATAATTTTTATTTTAGTTTCGTATCATATACAGACACATAGGTTAATGAAGTACATAATATATAACAAAAAAATGAACTGATAATCTTCATTACATAGAATCTAGCCGGTTTATTTTTTTAATTATTGTAATAATAATAAAAAGACGTCAGTATTACTAGTATTTAATGTAAGAATGTATTAGAACATTGTACAATTATATATTAAGATATTAAAAAAATGTCCATTTAGAATTTTATAGCTTTTATTCACAAACCCTTACTTATTTCCGTGTATAGCAGCAATAGATTGATATCATGCTTGGACTAAAGAACTGCTCGATTTACAATGTTGTTTTCTTAATCCGTATTCATTGATCCCGGTGTTTATTTCATTTAATATCAGCATTTTTTAATCGGTACGAACAATAACACTCAGTATTTTAGAGAAAAAGATCAACAAGGTCTTTAGGGGAAATCCCGATCGATTACGACAGCAATAGAATTAGAGAAATATAAGATGTTTAGGTTATTCTTTGGTAAACAACACATAAGTATCGGCACCCTCCGCACCACACAGGTTTAATTAATTAATATGATAATTATTCCGGGACGGCCGTTTCGAGGACACGAATGGTCCTCATC